>DVPR01000666.1:0-12921 GCA_018239345.1 Oxynetra stangelandi | reverse complement strand
CCGCTCGCCCTCTGTACGTCGATCGCGTTCTCGCGACCGACGCAGCCGGTCAGAGAGTAAAAACTGGTTGGTAATAAGAATATTATATTGAAAAACGGCCAAGTGGGAATATACTATTATTAGCAAATGGTTATGGCAAATTATTGTTGAAAATTTGCACTTAATTAAAGTTCCATTTAATTGTATGACAAATGTGTATGAAGAGACCTGGCGTGACGGTTATTTATGTATTTATTTATTTTTTTATAATTTTAAAAGCATTTAGAATGATCTGTAGTAGTGTATTTATTATTTATTGCGAAAAGGTTGAAAACATACATCAACGGCCATGAACCATGTACTATAAAAATAATAAATTTGTATGGCCTTATTATTATATTATTATAGAGCTCCTCAGTTTAGTATTTAGCTAACAGAATAAACACAGATTGTCAAATTATATATATTTTTGCAGATATGAAACTTAGCAGCATTTAAGAATTAAGAACAGTGGAGATCGGACTTGAATAATGGACAAATTTGGATTGTATTATAGTGGTCTTATTAAGTGAAATGTGTGTTTGTGTTGTGAATAATTTTTTTCTCTTCTACCTAGAAGAAGTATAGATATAGCTTAATCAAATTTTATCAATGGATGGATCATTGCTTTAGCATTGTATAAAATTTAGCTGTTCATAGTAAACATTTTGTATAAGATTTGTCAAATCTTATTTATGTGTACCTACTTCTTGATGTAGATTAATTTTAAGATAACTTCATTAATAGTTTTATGAAATATGTAATATTCGTTTTATTTTGTCCTAATTTTTGTAAATAAGAAAAAAAAATCGTAAAACAGATACATTTTATAAATAATCATACACTATAAAGTTTCAATATTTATGATTGAAACAGATGCCTGGATACATGTAAAAAATTACAGATCTAAATGGTGCAATTGTAAAAGTAAATTAATTGCTACAACCCACAAAAACACTTCAATCCCAACTCATTAAAACCTAAAAATGTCAGAATAAAGCACCACCTACATAATTCGTGTAAGGATTGGGTACTGTTTCCGCTTTGTTAACACTTAACAAGTCAACACATTACTAAAACATATGTTAAGGTCACAATATCACAGATCAGTAGAATGATATTCATTTGTGACAACATAAAGGTTAAACATTTAACCAATTGATATTCATCTGTTTAAAATAATAATTGTTCTTTATGTTATAACATATTTTCTTACCCTATTCGTTTTTCATATTTACAGGTCTCTGTTGCCTTTTTGAGAAGAAGTCAAAATAATAATATGTACCAACCACAACAAATGTAGATCCAAGAATATGTAATAATGTCAAACTATTCTTAAAAACTATGGACGATATTAATAGAGATAAAAACTTTCTAACAGTCAAAATAAATGTAACTGTTACCGATGGCTCTTTAGTGGCCAACTTGTGGACGGAATGTGCGCAATAGAATTGGGATATTATATTGATAATTATAATAATCGAAATATCCCATTGTAGATTCACAGCAGTATGCTTCAGCTCTGGATATATCGCCGAAAATAGTGGCAGAGGTAATGCATGTGTGTAGAATAACATCTGGAATGAAAAAATATGTCAATAATAAGTCTAGAATGGTTCGATAATAGCGATATACAACTCTAGTAGAAGCGAGTGCCTTCTGAAAGACTAAAAAAAGTGTTAATATTGAAAAAAAATACCTAATTGATGCCACCCACAAATGAAGCAAATGTAATAAATCTTCAATATATTTTTGCCCCCACACAACACATCTCTAATAAGTATAAAGCCTTTACTTATCTATTAGAAGTATTATATACCAATCATCTTGTGATACTCCACAAGGTCAATAGGAGTTTTTATGTGGATATGATATATGGGTGATAGTGAATGCTACCTTTTTCAATAAGACATTTTACTAGTAGTACAAAAACTTCAAGTTTAATATCCTTACTTAATGAATATATTTTTATCGCATTGAACAATAGCTTTACATATGTAAGTGAGTAATAAATATAATATTCCAAACTCCCTCCATAAATTATTCCATGACTCTCATCTTAAACGCTAATTACACTTATGTGCAAAACTCATTGTGATTCATCTCTTACCTCTTCAGGGTGTTTCCCATATTTGGCATATAAAATTTCCTGCTGCAGTCCAGTAAATGCTCCAGTGATCAAAGTAGACAACAGAATTGCCACCCCCAGGCACCAATATAGAAACTTTCCATTTGTCTCATCAACAACGTTCGCACCTCCATACATGGCGAGGGCTACTCCAACGCTTATAAGAATTGAGCCAATGACAGAATTCAACTTAGGTCTTTTTCGCTTTGAGTACCATGAAACTAGCATACTGGCAGGTGATGATGCTGATCTGAAAGTGCATATTGAATATATAGATGCATATCATAAACATATAATCCATCATATATTATAGGCAATATATACATGAAGTAATTGCAGTAGATATTAAGCCGTTTTTAAGGGCATTCTGAATGATAATAAATCACTAACTTATCTGAATAGTTTATTATATCAGTGAGAGGATCATTGGCTTGGCTATACCTCTATCAATACCCTTTTATAAATTATTAATAACCAATAAACATACTTTTAATAAGGGAACACTTACCTTATTATCATATGAAGAGTTGAAGGCACATGCAAAGCATAAACATAATTGTTAGCGAAACTTGTTACAAAAAACAAACTGATTAATAGTAAATATTGCTTCAGCGGTATTTTCGGCGTGAACTGTAAAAAAAATTTTCATGCACAAAACTATACCCAAAAATATACAAGAACTTTTGAAATTCGCCACGTACCACTGCTGATTTCATATGCGACAACCCTTGCAATGTGATAAAGAGGAACTGCAGAAATGTTATAAAATTGGCACTGTCAGGTGCTTTTGCCATTAAAATTTCCATGATGAAGGAATTCAAACAGCAGCCAATAAAAACTGTTATTACAATTTCATAGGAACTCATCTTACATATGTAAATAAAAAATCTCTAAAAGATCTTCGTGAAATATATCACCAAATGTAATTATCTCATTATTGAAAAATCGAATTATTAAATATAATATATAAAAAAAAATAACGGTATGTCTCTATTTATAAATAATTTTACACAACTTAGTAATACATGTCATGTTGGCAACTGACAATGACACTCGCTTAATAATTGCCAATGACCTTAAGATCAATAAAATAAAATAGATAAACCAAGTTAATAATAGTATCTCGAATAGTTTACAGATTTTATGTAAAGGACTTTTTTCTTCGTTTTATTAGTTTATTTTTCATTTTGGTTTTATTTGGTTGGTAGTTTTTGGGTTAGTTATTTACTTGAAATATAAAATTGTCCTTTCCAATCTTTTACTATTTAGTCTAAAAAGAAGATTGTCATTGCCATTAATTTAATTTCCGTAAAGCAAAGTATTGATGAATTAAGGACATTAGCTACCCATGTCAAATCTTTAAAAAAATTAAAATTATTATAGAAGTTCCATATTACTCCCCTATTCTTGAATGATGTCCTTATTAATTAAATCATTACAATAGTCATTTAAACTACAGCAACAGTATATTTATACTTAAGTAACAAAAATAAGATAAGAATGGTACAGTTGTTTAAACAGCCACAGCTTTCCACCAAGTTTTTTATCACAGATTTAATTTTATATAAACTATAATTGGCATATTCTCTTACGTCTTGTACCAGATTCACAGAAATTATTATAAAATGAAGGGACTTTGTACTGTGCGGATTTCTTTCTCTGATTGAGGAATAATATATCAAATTGATAAAACTACCTTAGATGACCTGAAATTATTGTAAGCATAAATATATTATTATAGGCAATCTGAAATTAAAAACCAGAGTATTTCAGTGCCTTTAACCTGAAAGTAACGAGCTCGGTCCCAACTGAGACAGTATGCATTTTATGGTCAACTCTGAGGTCCAAAAGGCTTAATGATTGGTATCAAAGTAAATTTGAAATGTTTTTGAAAATTTGTTGCCACCTTAGACAATATATTATCACAAACATGATGTTGCTTAACTTTACAAAAATCTAAACTATCGGCAAACGTATTAGTTACGACGGTTTTAAAATAATAATAATGTTATGGTAAACTTTTTTACCACGCAGACCTGCGAATATTTGGTTAAATGAAAATAAGGAAATTTGGAATGTATCTTAAATGCCAATTTTATTCTAGAATCGACACTTGACGACGCGCCTTGGTTTTGCAACGTATCACTTTTCCCGTTCTCGCTCGGTCTTTACGTTTCCGTACTTGCCTCACTCCGCCATTCATTCATCCGCCCCGCCGCGTCGAAGCGTGAGCACGCGTTGTACCAGTTCGCGCCAAAATGTTTCCGAACAATTTGAAATATCGAAGTAGCGGTACAAATTACGAGAACTGTTTATTTTAGAATGTGTGTAAAATTCAACAGTTAATCAATAGTGTACTGTGTGGGATGCGACAGTGGTGTTCTTAACCTGTTTAATTAAAACTGCACAATGCAAACAGTTTTATTTTATAATATTATGATGAGAATGCACATGCTTGTAGTCGTTTTAGAAAAATGTTGACCGGATTTTTAGTGTTTTCTTTTCTAGTATTTCATTCCTTTCAATTGGGTAAGTTCACACGTATTCTTAAAATATAAACTATCTGTCACAGAAATATTTTAGTTTGGTAGTCACTAGCGAATCGTCACTATCGTAACCAATTAATTAATTTTTTATATCTACCTTTTTTATTGAAAGAGTAATTACGTTAACAAGGTAATGTGTTAAAAACTATTTATGATAAAATATAAGGTTTTCTTTAATAGTGTTATAGATACTTATGTTATAAGATATAAGTATATAAGCGCTGTAAAATATTACACAAATGCATATTTTGGCAATGGCCAGCTAATAGGAGTGTTTATAATTAAAACAAGTAATTATTCGTCCTGCTCGTTAGCGGAATGGTCTCAATATTGCGAACAAGAAAGTCACGTAATCGTTTTAAATTTGCGGCCAATTGTTTGAATTTGTGATGTGTTTGAGGATTTTTCCATTAATTCTAAAATTGTCCTTCACAATGCTGTAGGAATTTTTTTGCGGCAATGAACAAGCGATTCATTTATTTCGTAGATATTATTTTAAACTTATGTGTTTTAACTTTTGTTCTTATTTCTCTTAGATAATACTAATTTATCTAACCACGTTTTGCTAACTCCATCTGTAATGCTGAGGGTCCAACTGATCATCAAATAATCCTTCTTAATGTTTTTACCGTATACCGTTTTTATATATATATTGTTTCGACGTTAACAATCAATATTTTGTATAGTATCTGAAAAAAACAAGTTGTCGAATTCACCATTGTAAGTTTTTACATTGAAGATGTTTCATTAAAAATAGCGGATGGTAATATTTACGATGGCGTATAGATTTATCTATTGCATGTACTTGTTAATTTAATTGGAGGCAGCCGTTTCGCAACATATGTGTATATAATAGTTTTATATCATTATACCTTTTTGACACTATTATACGAATTAGACTTTAATATTGTAATAAATTAAAGAGGTTTTTTTTTATTAAAAAAATTGGCCTGGGCTCATTGTATTCTATTATCCAAAGTCCTGACCGACTAACATGATAGTTCCGGTTTCGGTATTAGAGACGTGTTTTTAAATTCTCCCACCAGTCTCCATCCGATCTTATTTAGAAGACGGACAAAGCATCACACGAGACCCTGTTGTGCGGTAACAGCTATCTTACTTCTGATCAGATTAATCGGGGTTTTGATCAGGTCCATTTCTATATTCTTGCCCAACAAGGAAAAATGTAAAGATTTTTATTTTCAGTTAATGCGAATGTCACAATACATGATGGTATCATTAGAAACTGTGTAATCTATCGTTATCAATATTTCGAGCGTTTTGTCAGTTAAGTTATGTAATGATAATTGTATTGTAATAGAATGCGAGGTTTTATCTATTAATTTAGTGTTACGTAATCATCCGGCCATTGCCTTCAGGGAAATGCAATTGAAGCAAGAGGAAACATGCTGACAATCAGTATAGGAGGAAAAATATGAAACATTGTTATTGTAATTTATTATTTAAATTTTGCTACATTCTTAAAGGGGAAAATTTTTGTACGGAGTTCTCGAAACGATACTGAAAGTATTTATTTAATCGATGTAGCGATTATGCTCATTCAATTGGAATTTGAGTTCTGTTATCTTCAAAAAAATTTTATGGCCAAACCACGTGTATCCAATAAGCTGTCTAATTATTTACGAGTAGTAGATACATCCGAATGAAGGAACATTTTGATCTAAACTGACCCTGATCCTATTCTCTTGGAAGATATCAATCCACTCCGACGGCAAAATTTTTTTCGACTGATAATTTAAGTTGAAAATGTTCAAGTGTAAAATGTTTTTTTTTATTATTGAAGACTAAATATTTTTACGTCGAACGAAAACATCGTGACCGGTATCGGTAATCTTATAAAAAACGCTATAAAAACCATCTTAGCGTCCTTCGTATTGTTCTCGAAGACGAGCGAAGTTCATCGTCCCACACTTAGCCAGTGTGACAGACTATGGCCGTACTCTTCTCATTCTGAGAAGAGACCAGTTTCCGGCTCAAGATCCATAAAATGATTGCTGGTGACGACTATCTACGGTTGACGTTTTGCCATTCCATTGATGGTATTATAAAAAAAATCTGTCACGTGTGCGTAAAACAATGCAGAGCAATTGGCCACTAATTATGGATGTTTAGTTACAAAACTTTTGCTTCGATATGTGTGTGTCAATGCCGTTTTGTAGCCAATTATCGGGTAGTAAAAGTAAATGGGCGTCTATTAGGCACCTGTGACACACCGAGTCGCGCAATGCTTTATATCAGCCGATATCGCGTCCCAACGCTGGACAATTGTAAATATGGATAAAACAAAAAAGAACACGATGATAATAGATGTGCCGCTGTAAAAAAAACAACTCTCTATCGAACCCAACCTTTTTTGCGTTTACCATTTTGTATTCTTGTGCAGATAGGCGTGTACTATGTACGTGTACAAAGCGAATGCTATAAAGTGCGTGCACAATACAAAAAAATCTTATTTGCTAACCTATCAGATTTAAAATGGCGGCTGGATACAAAGGTCACGTGTTCAATATTTCAAACACTGTCGTTGTTGTAATTTGCGTTAATGTTATTGAATTTAAACATATAAACGCATGTATGTATTAATATACGCATGTAGGTATATGTGTATGTTGGTATATAAGTGTGTAGATTTTTTATGGACCAGGTAATCTATACTAATATTATAAAGAGGAAAGATTTGATTGTTTGTTTGTTTTTTGACATCATCCGTGATGAACATAGGCTACTTTGTACCCCGGAAAAATGATTATATCCTACGGGAAAAAGGGTAATAGGACAACGGGTAGCAACAATTATCTTTCCGTACTTATCTTTTTCCCATAACTTCCAAACAGCTGAACCGATTGAGTTGGAATTTTATATGGGTATTTCGATTATTTCCTGGATGATTTAAAAATACATTTGGACCCGGTAAGTGGCGCTGCTGTCGGTATGTCAACTACTAATGCTATACATATAACAAAGCCGTTGTGCGAATTGGCTTCTAGTTTTTAAATAATAAAACCCTTAAATGAATTTTACTAGTTTGATTTACTTAAGTTCTAAACGCGCACAAATATTTAATGCATATAAATACGTATAAAGAACAATTCTAACTGTAAGAGACGCACGAAGACAAAATTGTTTGCAATGAGTGAGGATTGTCTATTTTGTTTTGAGCTGTCCGAAGCAAGTGTGAGCCTTGACACTGGTGGCTTGTCGCAAATCCGCCAATTAACTCGTCAGTTGGCTGCATTGAGTCAGGCTTTGGACTGATGACTGCTTCTTGCAAACTTCGTGGACACGTTAAACAATCGAAGCTTAACAATGGTAACTGAATTTAATTTTTTTTTCCTCAAATTTTTTAAATTTAACTCCTTTATTGTATTCGCTGATTTTTACTGCAATAAGAATAATTTGAGATAATATTCAAGCGTGCTAAAAATGAAAGATTCAAACCCTCCATAAGAACGTTAATTTGATGCACCCAATGTTTTGATTATTCTGTCAGTTCGGAGCACAATCAGCACTTAAATTGGATTTCCCGTCCTTGCGACACTGCTCCTGGTATATGAAGCTTTACGTATTTCAGTATTGCATGCATACTAACAATAAAATTTGAATAAAATCCTAATGCATCTTGTTAAGTATTTTAATTGTCGGTACATACAGAGGAAGTTTAAAAAGGACCCGTTAAAGTTTCTTATTCTTAACACAGTTAGCCGTGAGTCTTACTATAGTGACTGTATACATTCTACTTTACGTTACAGTTAGGTTTTAAATACAATTGTTTAAGCCATTCTGAAACCAACACATAAAATACGACTGCTAAAGATTTTAGGTTGCGCTCCTCGGTCTTCCGCCTAATATCTGTCTCAGAAGGTTCTTGTTTGGTAGATGTTAAGTCGGTAAGTTTTACTCATATTATTGATATAACATGAATACTAACTTACATAAATACGTCTAAGCTCCACAGTACACCTGAATATTTGGAAGTTCAGATCATAGAGGGTTAAAGAAAATTGTTCATATAAATTACCATTTAAATTTCCCCATACAGCGTAAGACCGATCGTCCGGACTCAAATATCTCTAATTGTGGAAATATGATAATAAGCATAGTACTGCAAGAACGATTACATGATCAGGTGGATAAGACATTAATGTCCAGTACCGAGGGAAGACAAGCATTCGACTTTTTTCTTTTCTATAGATGCACCAATATTTTTACTTATAACGAGATTATAATCAATGAGATTTTAAACTACATACATAGTTGATTTGTCTAATTAGAATGGACGTGTAAATTAATTACTATTTCAATGAAAAAAAAAATGACGCATATTCTACTGATACATTTAAGAAAAACATCTCTAATGTTATGTATATTTGGATCGTTACGACTATCAGTTCGCATCTAACTCGGCTGGTGAAGGTCAAAGTCGAAAAAAAATTATTTTTCTCAGAAAAACAATAGTGTTTTGAAATCAAATACTAGACGAGCGGATTCACAATCGCCATTGGCATTAGAGGAGTGTCTTGTATGGGATATTGGCAATATTCATACTGAAACCAAAGGGGCCCTAAGTTGAGCTGTTTACATGTTTATATTCTTCAAATAATAATTCACAAGTGTTCCCTCTGTCTTCAAATTGTTATTTCAGATACCTAAACATATCGAAAAGACAAGCATTTCGTATATTCTAATGTGCGTTTTTACTATTTAAGCTTCAGACGTTTGAGCCACAATAGATATAAAATAAAAATGATGATGATGATGATGATGCGGGACTTTCATCAATCTCCCCGAGTTTTATAGTCTTAATTGTATGTTTGTTGATTTCTTACGTATGCTAACAAATGTATTTCAATGAAAAGTGAAAAACAAATATATGTATGTAACTATATTTATATTAAACTTTGACGAAGAAAATGATTCAGTGACAAAAATAGTTTATCCTCTACTATTTTTGTAAGTGAAGCCGCGAGATTGTTACTGCTACGTTTCTGTGGTGACCGCTCTATAATTAGGGAAGTACCAATAATGGCTGACGTGTGATTTGTCATTTTCATGACAATACGACGCTTACATACAAGAAATAAAGTAGTTATTGGCATCTAGAAATTATTCGTATGTTTTGGCATGGTTTTGCCCAATGTACTTAAATAAAAAGTCGTGCGTGATTGCCAAAATTCCAGAGCAACAAATTCGCCGTTGTATGTTCTACTACTGGCCAAGAAACTAGCCAAGCAGTCTGCCTGCGTTGGTTGGTAGATAAGTCGTTTTGACTATCTTTTGCCAAAAATTTCGTATGTATAATTTATCGGTCTATTTTGGTTTAGTTTGTATTATACATATATTGTTCAGTCCTGTACATAGCGGTGTATTGTATGTACTGTACCCGCACAGTCAATTTACAATATAACACATTGCATAATATGTCGGCCTTAAGCCAATCGCTTGTGAAAGTTTGAGCATCGAACGCCCCGAGCGCATTTCATTAATTGGATGAACTGATAATTGTATGGCTTCACTTCTACTAGTGTGTGGTAAAATGGCTATGCGAATCGATTTTGAAGAATTATACTTTCTGCTATATTACCATCTAAGGAAGTGTTAATTTCTTTCCGATTTTCCACATCGTCTAGTAAGTTTACCGACGTCCTTCTGTTACAAGTGGATGCTATACATGTTTTCAATATGAAAACCTCGGAATTCTATCTCCGTGGCCACGGCTATCTTTACAATGTGTTTAAAAAGAAGCTTTTGTTTTCATCAAAGAAAGGACCGTTCTGTTGGTTTAGAGGTTGCATAGCCGGTTCTAATACTCTTCTCCGTGTCCACGGTTAAGGCTTTTCATCTACTAATTTCTTGTTATAATCTTGAATTATCCCATAGACCTTCATGCTTGTGTTTTGTTTTAACACTTTTGATATGCCATTGGTTTTGACACTACCGTCGCATGTAGAATACATAACGAGGTATTATATATTATTTCAATTATTCATGAAGCTTATTGTTCGTTGTTGTTTTTGTCTGTATTGACGTGTTTAACATATAGGTTTTTCAGTACAAGTAATTTATCAGTTTCTATTGTTTCTTTATTTATCCTGTTTTTTAACGTTTACTCGTATTGCATTATCACTCAACAAGTAATCAGTTGTGTTATTATAAATCGTTACTTGTAAACTTTGTTTCAACGTATTAGCTGCGACTACCGGAAAGTGTTTAAACAAATCAACACATCTTTTGATCATTGTAAACGTAATGACAGCATTGTAATATTACATTTGTAATATATTTTACAGGTGACATAAACATGTTGCTGCTGACCTGAAAGTACATTACAATGTACTTTAATATCGGTAATAGGTATAATGCAATTAGTTTCAAATTTATTTATTTTTTTCGATGACCGTAATATTTTCCGGATCTCCAATAAAATGTCCATAATGTTAGAATTAGTATTTTAAATATAAAAACACTCCTTACCCCTTCTATTTAATTCAGTAAAGTGGAAACGGGTGTCACAAATATGGGGAGTGGAAGTCTTTAAATAATACACCGAATGCTTTAATGTAGCCTTTTTGTATGATTTAGCTTCGGCACCTGCACTATTGGAACTTATGTATGACAACGAGTACCTTATCGTGTTGGCGATGTGTTTTTTCCGGCTCTGTGTGTTTCGTAAATCGTTTATCATCGACCGTTTTGTGCGTTGCTAAGTCATGCATTCTCTTGTATTCGGTAACGAAAGGATACTGTGATATTGGTTTCTCTATACTTTACATCGTGCCTGGTTATCGTGTTTTGCTCTAAATATAGGCAGTAAAATGATTTTTGATCAACGACAGTTCTTTAGCGATTCCAAATAAACTTTACACAAGGGCGGCTGAAGGCGACCCCAAGTCGTAGCTGTAGAAAATTGAAATGGACCTGCAATATACAAATGTTGAAGTAATATATCTTACGATTGGAAATACAAAGTCTAAAAAGAGGCAACATTGATAAGACCTTACATTTATAAACAATTACCTCAATTAATATCTGACGTATTCTCCGCGATCAATAATACTTGATCAGTTCAATATGATGACATCAGAAAATTTCCAATGGTCCATGATTTTCGTCCAATTGACTTGTTTGCGAGGTCAGTTTATAATAGGCGTTGATTAATTAAATGATCACATGGAACAAACAGGAAGGCCAATTCACTAAAGCACAGTACCTAAGATCCGAGGGCTCGATCCGAAGCGTAGACAGTTATTACAGTGGATAACTAAAATAAGACTGTGGACGTTGCTCGTTTCCTTAGAAACTGTACCGCCGTATGTGGGTATGTGGGGCGGTGGTGTTCCCATGAGATGGTTCTCATCTTGGCACCAATGATACGGTTACTTGTAGATGTTGAGGACAACCGTTCGTTGGCACACTTGGTAACAGACGGATGTGAAATCGAGGATGGCGTACACAACATCACATTTTATGAGCCATAATGATTATAATTTTTGAAAATGTTTAAACGTGTATGTTGAAAGAAATGAAAAAAATATATGCCAAGTGTAATTAGGCAATATAATAAATAAGTGAGACGAACTATATTGGTGTAATTGCATCGAATTAGATACCATAAAACATGCTAGAACACTATGTCAATATACTTTTCTGATAATATAGAGCGATATATGTTGGTTACAGAATAAAAAAATATATAAATCATTTTGACATGCAAGGAATCATATAGTACATTAAGAAAAATGTACATTAAAGATTCATGTATAAACAGATAAACAGCGGCCATGGCGCTATTATTGGAAGTGATTGTTATTCTCCAGTAGCAAAGTAATAACAATGGAACCATCAGCCGCCACGCTTGTGGGGTCATTTTGCGGGTTAATATTCCGCAGAGTATGTGACATGCAATTGTTAGTTGGCAGCTGCAACCAATTGAATCAAACATGCTTATTGCAAAAGTGTTACAATGACGTCCTCATCAATAAGACTGGTATTTAGGGTGCATTGATTTATTGATATGTTTTGAGGCTTCACCACCACCTTTGATCTAACATTGCGTAGGTTTGCTTTGTTTAAACTAATATTTAGTTCCCAGTATTATAGTTCATTTAGATTTGGCTTTAGTTCTTATTTTTTTCTTCCATGTCTTTTGTCGGTGGATGATGAAAGAATGACGAAGAGGATATACAACGCGAGTGTTGATGGACGTAGGTG
>DVPR01000665.1:0-12925 GCA_018239345.1 Oxynetra stangelandi | reverse complement strand
CCATCTTCTAGCGCTCGACCTATTTGGTCGAGATAGGAGAGCCTTGGCCTCCCTCGACACCTACGTCCGTCAACACTCGCATTGTATCATCTCTACCATATACGTATATTGTTAATTTGATTTTGTCGAAAGTCATAAAGGTTTTGATAATGAAATGATACAGAAATTATATAAGAAATGATTTCAATGTGTAATTATTATATATACCAAATGAATACCTATATTGATTACTTTTAAGTTTATTAATTGATCTAGGTAGGCTAGATTGTGACCAGCTAAATTGAAAGGTTTACTCAGTGAGGCTGTACAGAAGTGTCCACAAACAAATAATAATTTGCCTACACTGTATATATCAATTCTAACACTGATTCAACTCTACGCAGCTGCGGTTTGCATTTATTGATAAATAATTTAATTCCTAGTCAGTTTTGTTGCGCTCGATAAAACAGTTAAAGCGTATGACTGGTTGAACATGTACCAATAAATGATGTATGCGAAAATGTCGGGACCTCGCGTCCTATCTTGCTCAAAATGTATATCTAGTCATACGACATAAGCGGGACAGTATGCGCGTGGGATATCCTTTCTTTATAAACGCGATTTACACAAAAAATTGTATACGTTGTTATTATTGTATGTTCTCCCGTTTAGTTTGTATCGGCTTTCTGCACAATACAATACAGGTGACTGACATTTATAACACAACAGATAAAAAGGAGTACATACCTATTGGACCAATGGTTAGTTGTGGTTTCCATTCTGATCCAAGAAAAATATTTGTATAATAAACATGATTATTTGTTATGTGCTCGGATGGAAAATAGTATTTATATTTCGTATATAGGTTATATAGGTTACATCACGCCAGATCCCTAACGGGGTAGGCAGAAAGCTCCGGGTGCCAAATATTTCTGCCTCAGCAAATCTGCCGGGTATCGCCTAAATTCATCGTTCTCTTCATGCGTACAGGTAGATTTTGGAAGCCTTTGACTACCCAATCATCCAGTGTCTGAGCTAGAGGAAAGTCTAAAGGGCCTAGAGGAAAGTCTAGATCTCACTCGGCGCCTACTTCCATAGGTAGGTTATGATTTATATAGTTTATCAGCTCTCTAGGTATAATACCTCAGATTCTCCAGAATTTTGGGCTAGATCTGCGTGAGGGTTATCTAACGATATTATTCTTGTTCGGAACGCATAGGGACATTTATTTTAAATCTTAACGATAATTATAGAATACAATCAGATTATTTGGTTATAACACAACCAAAGAAAACCCAATAGTATAACTGATATCAATATTGCTTTTCATGTCTGTTTTTGACCTTTATGTAGTAACCTAATAATTATATAGTACATTTTCTCTTTACTCAGAAAACGCGCAAGGTTCTCAAAACTACATATTTCTATTATAATTGAAAAGGGTTTCTATGTTTTTTTACCCAAAGAATGAATAACGACAATTACTTATGACACCGTTACTACTAAGCCTTTTAAATATTAACAGTTTTTATCATTTTCGTTTAAAAAAAAACACCAAACTGCGCACATATGAAATAATCATTCTGGATTAAGGTTAGCGTATTAATTATACATACACAAAGACGGATCCAGTGGGTAATGTTTTTATTTATTAAATGTGTATAAATTCACATGATACCTTGTCAGGATAACGACAGAGATATCTACAACTTAGAAAAGGAAGCTAGATTTTCATAATTTGGAAATTGTTTTCATACAGTTTCAATAATTTTATAAGGAAGTTACATGGATTCCATGGTCTAAGCTATTTCTTAGTTGTGGTGCGTAATTGTATTTTTATTTTTATAAAATTCACAGCTAAACTTGACTGGTAGCAATAAAAAGTACGTAATCTTGATTCGTAAGTCGATAGCTGATTCACACACTCGCACTTCCCCAGTTTTTCAGTAACCGAACAGGAAAATGGATACACTGTGATATTTTCTCGGAATTGCTGGTTAAGTAAGTAAGTACGTACTCGCTTATTAAGCAATACTAATTTACATAAGAATAGGTTGTATCTTTTTCCGTTCAGTGATTGCATTAGTCAACAAATTACAGGTTAAAATTTTTCTTATAATCACGAGTTACGTTTTTTGTTTGTAATCTATTAATTTTTTTTTATAAAAATTGTTTTTTTTTTCGTTATTTCGTGAATTACTTAATTTGTGGAAAATTTATGCAGATAGAAATTTTTTGTACGTTATTAAATTTCGTGAGTAATCCACAGTATAATAAAATTTTATTAGTCAGATAAGACGTTACGTCAGGTAGCTAGGCTACCTTTGAGGCTATTATTCATTCAGCTTGTGTGCCAATTCCGGCCTACAGAAATGTATTAAACCTTTATTTGTATTAAAAGTCGCCTATTATTCAGTTAGCGCAAAAAGTCGTATTATGCATGTAGTATTACATATATCAAAATTTTATTCATGTTTTTTCTTTGTTTATGTATCTACTATTAACTTCTTAACTCTTTTACTCTCCCTCGTCGACTCAAACTTATTTTTGATACGTCACTTATATCTCCTTTATTTTCTTTGATCTCTTATATTCATATATAGCTAACACTATCATATTTTAAATATTCATTATCGACATTCCAATACACCTGTATTAGATGTTGTGAATATTTAAAAGTAACGATAACAAGTGATATTCTATTTTAAAAAGTACATAACTCTATAAAGTCAAAGTTGAGTACTAGGATTCGAACCCAAAATGCTCGGGGATCAGTTTGGCTATCACTATCCATAGGATCTGCATTTGTGAATTGTACTTTCTCAATTGCGCAGCTAGCATTTGCACGCAACATATCATAGCACGGGAATAAATACCAAAAAATATACTGACTTTATCAAGGAAAACGAAAAGCAAACGGATCTTCGACAGGTCAGATCTAGAGGTAAACAATATTTATTATTTTAAGCTCATGAAATTGAATCCTCATACATATACCAATGTCGCCACGCCTGTTAACGTTTGGGGATAGGCAGAGATTAAGGGTTTCTACCTTCACGTATCCGGCGAACTTGTTTCGCATCTTATACTTTCACCGCTGGTTATAAATGCTCGTCTATTAACTGGAATTTATAGAACAGGGTTTATGGAGAAAATAGGTATATAATTATTATTTAAGTTAACTCTTGACCTGGATTTATATTAAAATGAGCGCATTTAATGCAATTCGTTTTGAGTGTTTATACATATAATACATACATATAATATAATTTGTGTTATAATATGAGTCACGGATAGGTACCTACTCAATTCAAAGATAATTAACCATGTCTCTGAATCAAAATGACTTTGCAATTTTACTTTTGCATCGTAATGCGGGAAGAATACTTATTTTTATTTAGAATACTATCTGTGTTTAAAATGAGTTTTAGGAAATTCAAAATTCCCTAAATGTAATTTAACTTGCATGTCATCGAGGCTTGCGGTCTATCGGTTCACGGATATGTATGACCAAACGTTCGAATGGATGGATTTTTGTTTGACATGGTACGTGGTCCACGTTAGTGTGCACCGGGAAAATTGCGATACCAACAAAGTATGTGATGTCCATTCCAATAAGCAGTACTCAAGCAATGACAATGTTTTAACAGTATGCCTAAAGCCATCGATAGCTGTTCACTCTGATACAATTATAGTATTTTTATGAGATTGATATCAAACTTTTTGCATAAATTTTTATTTGCCCAAATATGAGTAATAAAAAGTTTTACAAAGAATATTGGATCACCATATTTAACCCTTTACGGGCATACAAATATTTACATAGTAAATAAAGTTGTATCATATGTAAAGATGTAGTGTTATTTTCTTCATGATTCAAGTACATAAAAAATACCTGTTCATAACCTGGAGAAATTGTACAAAAGTTATTAGCAAATTTAGATCTACCGAACTACCTACTTATTAATTTTTGGTATTTGTAGGTTTGAAGAGTAGGTATCGGTAAAACGATTTCATACTGAAAGTAACGTATTGAAATTAAGAGATATTGAATCGAAAGTGTTGATTATTCGTATTTACTTGTTTCGAAATATCCATAAGTGTATATAGATATCCCAATTCGAAGTCAGCTCGAAGTGACAAGTGGCTCTAGTGCGGTGAAATCATATGCAATAATATTGTATATATAAAATAGTTTTTTTACTTGCCACCATTAATAATTTTATTAACACTGCGCTGTTTTCTTTTCCAACACTATAAAGTCTAGCGTACACTATCCGTGTAGCCAGATGGTAATAAAGGAAATAAAAGCTTTCGAAATTACATTATGGGCCATTACACCAATTCACGCCGAAATTACATCGTGCACTCGCAGGAAGCATTAAAAACGCCATTAAGACTTCTGAAGAAGCCAAAAATTGTTTATTATACAACAAATAAACGCTACTATTGGTCCAAAATAATAACTCGGTGGTCGCCCGCCACCGTTTACGGTCAATAAAACAAAACGCCGTTCGCAGTTCAAACGGGCCGCGGAAAAAAATATAGTTGTGCTGTAGACAGCGCGACTCTGGAATACGGCAGGCGGCTTTCAGTCTCATTTAAAATGTTTCAAAGTCGATATTTTATTTAAACTTATACAAACACTACGAATACTAATTGTTCTTTCTCATAACTGCAATGAAATGATAATGATATCATAAATGGACTAAGATGTTGACTAAATGTAAAATATTGGCAATTCTTTTTGGTGTGCTATTGAATTTAATTAAATAATAATTCATAGCCCAGTAAATGGGACTTATAAGGTATGGTAATGGTACTTAATGCCGATGTACCCAGCCTTTTTGATATTTTCATTGAGCGTATTGTATATAACTGATAATGAAATAAATGATTTGAATTTGAATATATCCCAACATTATAAACTATAAATATATAATTTTGACTTAAAACCATGACACAATTTAATCGTTAATATATTACTCGTAAGTAGCGCGACTGAAAACAGCCTTATACTTAGCGGAATTTTTATATTCGGTTCAAATGTTTCTTCAAAGGTCTATTAATGACACATAAGTAATTTATACGTTCGGATTTGAATCGGCGGCTCCCCTTTGTAACTGTTGCGCTAACATATCCCGCTGCCGGCGCTCGCCCGTCTCGAATTCCATAACAAGTTTATAACACCAATTATGGTCAAGTTTTTTTCCTGCGATAGTAAGTGACAAACGATCTCAAAAGCTAATTCCTTTAACAAGTCGCTCTGTAAGTATTATATAACAGCTTCGAAGTAAACTTTGCTGACTTGCCATGATCGCCCGGTGAAACTGTAGAAGTAAGTAAGCCAGAAGCAGATGAAAATTAGAAAAATAATCACTCCGTGGATTTATACACAACATTGATATGCTATTAGCTGCCCACGTTGCCATACAAGTGGACTTTTTTGCAGTATGCAATTGTGTTCGTTGACTATATGAAAAAAGGATAATTAGTTGAAGTTTAATTTTTCGTGAAAAAAAAATATTAATTTTAATCATTATATAATTCATTATTAAAATTGCGTCTTTACTTAAGTTTAATTTTTTATAAAAACAATATTTATTAAAAAAATATACAATAGTATTCCTTCTAATATTAATTTATTCATGCTTAATTCACATTCATAATAATAAATAGTAGATAGTATTAGAAATAAGATAGTATTAGTATATGGTCTCTTCAGAGATTGTCTTCTTAGATATTTTTTATTGACTGTTAAACTTCATTTCTGTTCATTTATTATTACTTTTATAAAACCGATAGGTTTAGCTAATTATTTTAGCAAGCAATTTTTGATTACCATCAAAATATTTTATAGCCAAGCTAAAATATTTTTTAGGTGTTGTTCTTTTGATTTATTTTGTACATATAATGACGTCTGATTTCACAAAGTTTTATTTGTTAAAAAGTTTTTTAAAACGTCAAACGTTCTCTAAGGTATGTGCAATCGTTATCATTCTAATAAAACACTCGTGTCAAAAAGTGAAACGATAAAATGTTAGAGCATCATCCAATAGTAGTAATATTAGAAACAATTGCAACACATACATTATTTTATATTCATTTTATAACCAATTGAAAATGGTTTACTCAGAATTCCTAAGTCTTATACGGAGTATAAAAGAATAAACATTATACAAACCGAATGACTGCAATGAGTTTGTATATACATTTTTGAATTTGATGTTACCTTAAGAAAGAGATAACATGAATAAAATTGTGACAAATAATTTAGTTAACAAATTCAGATCCAGAGATTCTAAATTCCCGCAAATATAACACCGCTCGTAAAAACCGCAATCACCGCGATGAACACTCCTGCACCACAAAGAGTTTGACGACTTTATTTCGCCGATCGTATATCATCCACAGTTCAGATTACTAAAGCACTCCGGAAAACATAAGCTAGGGTTTTCAGAATGATACTGGACGTTTACGGTTCTCTTGTCAGACTCATAAATGTTCAGAATTTAAGTCTTTCGTCGTCCTCTGTCAACTTTTGATGGAGAAACGAATAAAGTTTTACAACGGATGTGAGTTGCGCCAAGATATTATTATTGTTATTCGTACATCTTGAAACATGTCATCAAGTGTTAAGAAAAGTTTGAATCTTGTCGTTAGTTTATTATTAATTGCAATCAAAACTTGGAAACATCTTATTAGGTTATTATTAATTTTCATCAAAATTTTTAAAGTAGTAGACACTATCTTATCATTTAATATTGATAGCAAAACAACAATATTTGTTAAAGACTTTTGTGCCATAATCCAAACTAATAACATAGTTGTGCATCAACATACCGCCATTTCCTGTGGCAAATCATAATTTTGAAATAAAGAAGCACATTCAACATTTCAAAGTATAGTCAGTATTCGGAAGATGTCGATTTAACGTCGGAAATTCATGGCATCTAATAGAACTTGTTATTCACAGTGTAAGTTGTTCCAATACTGCTATTAATGTTTGATTTAGCTTCCATCTTTATTTCGAGTTGTGATTTTACTTAAGCATGCCTACAAGTACCTACTGCTTAAGAAACAAATATCTGCTTGAAATTTAAAGTCAAATAAAACATAACAACTATATGTTTTAGGTAGCTACTATTTTGACCTTAGAGTTTGTTTTGGTTTTTTTTTCTTCCTTAATTAATATATTTATTATCCGTTTGTTCAAAATCTGGAAACAAATCTTTATTATCATCATGTGAATATTAAACGATATTGATTTTGGTATAAATGACCATCTGGTAATGGTAGGTAATTAATTTACTTCATTTCAGCATCAACATGTGAATTAATACTTTTATTAGTGAAGGGTATACTCTCCAGATGATTGTTCAAGGTTAACCGTTGAATATTTTAGTGAATTCAAATTTCCCAATGTAGTCGAATAGTAGCTATTTAAATTAGTCGGCTGTTTTTCTTGATACATACATACCTTGATATGAAGAGACTAGGAAAATAAACTTTTAAACACAAGGATTTAAAACGACAATAGAACGTCGCTCTCCTGTCTCGTTTCGACGAGCGGCGTAATGGAGGAGACATATTATTCGTCTGAAGCGACCTTAGCTCTTGTCCTGGATTTATATTTTTGGTACACTTATCTTCTGCTCCCTTTTACATTTTATTAATCTACTAGGTAAGTATAGTTTATACATGCAAAAAAAGCTCGAACTAGTACCCATATTCACCAATGAGGTCATTTATGTTTTAAATAATTGTACTGACTTTATGTATGGAATCAAAGCATTGGTAGTTTTGGGGAAAACATCATAGGATTTTTATTTGACTATTAAATGTTTTACCGGATTAACTTACATGCACTTTTTCGAGATACTACGAGTATACGGTAAGTTCGGACCTATCCGAGGTATTTCTGTATGCGCTTTTGCAGTTGTTGGGGAAGTCGCGGGAAAACTGTCCGTCTCCTTGAAACTTAATCAAGATTATGATAATATCTTGAGACATTTCCGCACATGATTATTATTACTATAATTGAGTTGTACAAAATGTGCATTTGAATCAGCGAATCGATATGACATTGTATATATAACGGGACAAAAGTGAGGCAATTTTTTCAAAAGCGTGTGACAGCAGCCAGACAGTTATTATGTGTACAAGTCGGGTTTAATACCCGCACAAATATATCTTGTGTCGGCCTGCTTTTTCGTTTTGCGAGCGCCCTATATTTAGTTTATGAGTTTTTTTGATAATGTTCACCATTTCGTTTTCCCTTTTTGTTCAAAAATGACAATAATAAGTTTGCGTGTTTTCCTGATGAGTGTCAGTTGGTTTATTTACAATGTTTTCGTTGGTACCCTTTAAAATCAAAATCCAATATAGTTATTTAAAATTAAATGACTCAACCGTCAATATATTATAATATTAAAAACTATTTAATGAATATCCCTTCCATTTTATGTTCTTGTACAGAGGTTGTTATTAATTAGATCACATCGCTAAGAAATCAATAGGTGGTCCAAAACACAGGAAAATTGACAACAATTATTAAATGCAATTTATATATATATATATATATAATTGCTTAGTATTTGTCTGAGATGTTATCAAATGCATAATACGTCGTAATCGTAGTCTCGTCTTAGACTTAGACTAAAAATGTAGACATTCATTGGAATAATAGATGTGCCTTACTTTTAACCATATTGAATTGTATACATAAAGTTTCAATGACTTCTGTAATTGCAAGCCGAGAATTACACACTTGTGTATTGAAAGAACGGCCAACTCATTTGAAGCTAAGGTGACAATTATCGAACACGCTGCAAACATAATAACATTTTACGAAACAAAACAAAAAGATCGCGCGGAACAAACGGGGACACAATTTACGGCGCGCGCGCACGTGGCCCGCCGAATATTCGTATACCTAATAATACTTTTCAAACTGTCCGTCGGTTATTTATGCCCTCTTTTGTTCCACAATAAAGTACGGTGTCGTTTTTGGGTCAGATCCGCTTAAAATTTGAGGGTATCTTAAATAATTATCTGGGTCATCTTTTTGGTTGTGATCAACGCTGATATTACGCATAATAAATATACCCGCAGTGTCCGTAACAAATTCATAATTGCATTTATTTAGGCTTTCATATTTTGTTAAATGTGCAAATTCGAATTGTGTGTGCCGGTAAAGTTTTTGCTTGCATACATATATCAAATTTAGTATGGCAATTAAACAGATTTTTTTAATCTTTTTGTGTAATTAATAAACAAAACAATTGAAACAACAATAGCACTAAAATAAACTTAAATATATTTTTAACATTTAAAATACACGCATTGTTCACCTGGAATGGATTACAAAGACATGCATTCAGGAAGGCGTTGAGCGCAATGACTTTCCTCTTTGTGACGGATTTTGACAGACCTTGAACGAGCATCTATTCGAACAGGCAACGGCACAGGAAACGGCTTCAGTTACCTCGTCCAGCGATAACCGGGTAATTAGAGTTACGAAGTTCTTCGCCAAAATTAGGGGCATCGACCATTAGGTGGAGAATATTGCATATAAAATTGTTCTTTCTACCTTCTAAGAAAATATGAATATGGAACTATATGAACATACTCGACACGTATCTTTGAGTTTCAGTAATATTTAATGCGTATTAGAATATGAGCCTGCATTTGTAGACCTACCAATAACTGCAGCAGGTAGCCGCTATGTGCCGGTAAGTGTCTGGCTAAAAATACACAAAATATGAACAATACAAATAAAGGCATAAAACGTGGATCAAACGCGCTTACTAGCCGAGTTCTAACAGCGTATAAACATCTATAAATTCCAAAATGCACTCATTTGCACGAGCGATAAATAATACAAGCGACGATAACTAATGTTGTATAACGTGTTCGTAAACAATACACTTTGCACGTGGATTTATACTGCGCTGAAACGTTAACACGAAACGTAATGCAATTTTGCGTCGTGACTTCGTGTTTTTATACAGATTATTATTTTAGTGAACGCCTGATGACGGATGGTGTCCAAAACTCGATGTAATCCAAATTGGTTTCAAACGTATTGGTGCTCCAAGACGAGGGTTGACAAGTAAATGTCGCGGCACTCCAATGAATATTTATATTCAGCTCTGAAGAAGTCAGAAACCAATAATTACATCGTTGTATTTTTCTGCTGCATTACTACAATTCTATGATCTTCTCTGGCTGACTTTAAATACAGTAGTACGCCACATCACAGTTTCCAGCTGGGTATAGTTCTCATACCTTTATAGTCGGAACATCAAGCGTTACATGAGTATAAAATAACTGGACATTAGACTTATAATGTATGCGTCTGTGATGAGGAAAAATGTTGTTGTTGAAGTTTTTGATATAAATGTGCAAATATTGCCTATTCAATTATACGCTACTATTTTCTTTATGTAAATCTTAAAAACAAAATAAAGTTTGTTGGCTTAAACAAAATCATACTGCAATTAGTAAGAAATTTGAAGAGGATGGTACAGCAACAGAATAGTCTTAAAGGGTTAATATTTGAACTGTAACACTATGCACACTTTCAACACTGTACACACATAGTTAGTTAGTTAATAGAAACTAAATTCTAACTATGAAGCAACAATTAATTTTGTTAACCCGCCTTTGCTCGGTCGGTTTGTTTTTGTTACTTTGTTATTTTCGGATGCATCCCGCTTAATGGAATTTAATTTCGAACACACAGGGTTAGCAGAAGAGGATCAGGTTGTAGGTTATTTTTTGGATTATAAGAGAAGACAGACACAAGCGACCAGGCCGTTGTCATAACTGGCCACTATCGCCCACGAATGCCTGCGTCCGATCTCGAACAGTCCTATTGGTCTGCAGGCATAAAACTGTTTGTGACATTAATTAAACAGTATATAGTTAGTATATCATTACTTAGTAAGTAAGAACATATGTACATAGTAAATACATATATCAGTGTGAGTGTAAGTATCAGTTAGTATCTATCCTAATCAAGCTTGGTGACCTCTAGTAGATAACAACACCCTTCAGGCCGGCATCCACACTCTTCAGACCGAAACAAATTACTTTGAAACATTTGATCCGCTGTAGATATTGATGTAAAAATGGTACTAACAATGCCGATCGTATAGTATAAAAGGTTTTTTGTATATTAAATATAAGCAGCACAAATTGAAGTAGCGTCAAGCAAGAGCAAAATCATAGTACAAGTTCTCTGGTCAATATTCCACTATCTCAAACCTTCCGCTGTCACACTGATTATTATCTTTACTTCAATATTGTGCGATGTTTTATTTGAACCAATATTTTTAATACTGAAGAATTTAAACTCAATATCTTACAGGTAATAAATCTGTGATATGGCAAATGCATTTAACGAAGATAATTATGGTCACCTGATTATATTTATATGATGTTCTGCTATTTACGCGTGCCTGACGTATATATAATTATTTTAAAGAAGCAGTAAGTCACAAAAAGGAATGTACACAATTTTTATAAAATAAATCCAAAATTAACAAGAATTCGAAAAGAAAAATGGTGAAAACATATAGAACAAACTATAACATGACAGTATAATATTTGTCTGGCGTGTATACTCATTCTCGTATTTAACTTGTTTTTCTTTTTATTCATTCTGTACATCCAATTGCTTGATTTTAATTTGCTACTTTTTATCGTCACCAGTAAAACGGAACCCGGAAGATCCCTATTTTTTTTAAAGCAATTTAGAAACTCCTCTAATTTAGGATTTACTCCCGGATTAGATTTTATCAACCCTAGATTTAGTGGATTCGGATGCTGTATCTAATGAGATTTCCCGACTGGTCGGATGGTGGGATAGTCGAATGCAGTCATTTTATTCGCTCAAAATTACTCCTTTGAGCGTTGATTTTGATGTTAAACTTTCCTATTTACTTTTGAGCCAAGTAACCCGACGTGCTAGCTAATGAAATTAAAAATGCCACGACCAATGCTAGCTTCACTTGTTACTTTCAATTAGAGTGTGTTGAACTTATGATTTTGCAAAAAAAACCCTTCGGCAGCTACTTAAATATTCGCGAGAGAAATTGTCTATGTATTAAATTTTATTAATGACTTTTGCCTAGGTATTTAGCCAGGCAAGAAGGCAGACGTACTGCTTAGTATATCCTTCACAAGGGTGAATAAATATTGCTGAATTTCAAGACGAGCTCTTTTCACTTGCCTGAAATGAGCAAATTACAAACGGCAAACTGCTGGTAATCAATACGGAGAGTCCATGAGTCGTTGATGTTGGATCCATTTCATATGTTTACATTATGTAACGCTGATAAATTATTGAAAACATATGCAAAATAAATTTATATTTTTGCATATATTTTAAAGTCTGGTTTTACGGTTTTCATAATATTTAATTTGGCTATGAATTTAAAACACAGCTTTAATTTTGTATATAACCTTCATGATCTTTTAATAATCCGTTGAACATACAAATAAAGCTGACCACCCGATTTAAATTTTTACTGCTTTTCCTGGGTATATTTTTGAAGAGCAAAAATATAAATTTATTTATTTAGTGTGATTTAAGAAAAATGTCCGATTCTCAACCGTCAGCCAATTTTAGGTTCCCTCCTGACTGGTGCTGTTGAGATCCCAATTCCCTTTGTGTTCTAGTGAAGTTTGATGTAAACCAATAAAGCCGGTGTTCAAAAACATTGCATTCGCTGTCCGATTCATCGACGCAAAGGCATATTGGATGTAACAGTCCTATCGGAATTCTTTAGGGCTCGCTTCCAATTCGGATTGGTTTTTGTAGTTATTGTGCCCTCAGTTTTTAGATTTCACTTTATTGTTTGTTTAAGACACTTTTACATGCGATTCAAATACGGAATCACAACTTTCGAACACACGAACACACCCGCACACACACACA
>DVPR01000664.1:0-12930 GCA_018239345.1 Oxynetra stangelandi | reverse complement strand
GTTCGCACAGCACCGTCCATGACTCAAGATGGATTTATAATCACAATTCCCTTTCTATTTAAACCATGATATCTAAAGAATCAATGAATAATAAATGATAAATATGAAAATTTAAGTTATCACATCAATTATGTGGTAAGAAAAAATTAAACTAGTGATTTTAATTTATATATTAATCAAGTATTTATTATAGTTATTATTACGTATATTTTTGTCGAATTAGAAATATATATTTTTATACTCACTATCGAGTACAATTTAAATAACAGTTATTTGTTTGTGTTGTAATCAAGTAAGTGTGCGTGTTGCGTGGTAACATTGTTTGCCCTTCATTCGCGTTGTAATGTTTGTATTAAACGGGATTGTTTTTGCGGGTACGTATGGCAATAATATAAATATTAAACGAATATTACAATGTTTGTGCACACGCCTTAACACTTCCAAAGTCGTGAATAATTCAGAAAGACGACTAGCGCCTTCACGCATTTCCATCGCTGAGATATACACATTGAAGCCAATTGTTTGTTCACCCTTTCTTACCTACGGCTGTTCGATAGATGAAATTATTAAATCACAATTGCGCAACCGGCGGTATCTTTCACAATTGATGTAGTTTAATATATAATGTATATTAGTAATTTAATTGTGGACAGGAATTACAAATAGTTATATATCGAACTGAGAATGTTTGAATTGAATAAAATCTACTAACTAACACGCAGCGGTTGAAGCTTATTTGAAATTACTTTGAAGTGCTATTTGAAATTGTATTTAGCACGGCCCATTCCCTAAGTGTTCATGATTTTAATAAGTAGTCCCTTTTTAATTTTATTCAATCGAAACCAACGAACTAAAGTCAAATTACAAAAAAATATATATTCATAACACGCGGAAAGTTTTCTTACTTTATGTAGGTACTCGGTTATGTAACAAAGAAGCCACATCATATTTTTCCATTCCCGTTTCCTTCCGTAACAAAAATAAAACTTTACTAGAAAACACATATGGGAATCATAATACAACCGCAAAATGAATAGATAAGTAAACTCCATCCCGGATCGGGGCGAGGCTGTGCGGAAAATGAGTTTGTAGCGCATGAATAGATAAAAAGAAACAGAAACATATTCACATGAAAGTTGAACCGTAATGAGGGTGGTAGGACGCAATTTAGTTCCGCGCACGGCTCATTAGCTCGGCTCGAATATGGCAGCAGGGCCTACGTAATACTCGGCCCCTTCATATTTAAAAACAAACTTTTACAATGACATGAGCCCCAAAGTCCACATAAATCACATCGGCTCTCCTTCACACTTCTCGCCTGAATTTAAAGGGGGCCCTGTGCACTATCTCCGGTGATTTAGAGCCTACTTACAACTGTTTTTGCGACTGATTTATTTCGATACGAGTTTTACTATGCCCACGTGCACGATGAATTCTAAAATTTGTTACAACTAGAAAATTTGGGTTTTTTTTTCTACAAATAAAATCTACCCTCAGCCCTCAAGTTGCACTTAAATTATATAGATAGAGAATTACAACATGCTATCCAGTATTCGTTTCAAAGTATAACTTTGGGATTTAATTTGGGATGTCACAATAGATTTTACCGTTTAATCACAATAATACATAAATAATATTACATGAAGATGTACGGTATTAAACATTAAATCTACAAAAACTACTTTTCTAGCTTACATATGTATACAAAAAAAATGAGACCACAAATTTGCGGAGGGGCATTTTATACGTTTTAAAGGGGTGTTTTTATGTGATGAGCTACATCTCCCGAAATTGGAATGAAGAGTAAATTACAAGGAAGGCTCAGTGTTCCACCTCGGTTGGAAGTATTTAAAGGGCTATTAAAAGTCCGCAACAAGAGCCCTGGAGATTAACGCGAAAATCCTTAGATTACGCGGATACTAAACTTCACCAATGACACGCTTATATTTAAACGAACACGAAAACCGTTGGTATCAAAAATAAACAGAAAATGTTAGAGTTAAGTGAGTACCAGATTAGGTTCGTTCTTGAAGAATGATTAATCGCCAATATAAAATGTATTTCTTCTTATTCAGAGTAATTAAGGTCAAAAGAAGAATATGCATTTCGTGTAACACAAATTGTCATAAATATATTTGCCACTCTTTGCTCGTACTGCAGGTAACTCGGTTTAATGCGCGCGTGACAGGCACACGAAAGAGTAGTCTCGTACAGGGACAGGAAATGAAGCGACCGTAATAGAATTTCCCATATTTTTTCAGCGACATCGAAAGAAAACCGAACAGTAGCGCAACCTTAATATTTTTGATTATTTATCGTTATACATATTATATTTATATGTTCATGTATGTATATATAGTTATGTATGTTTGCATGTATACAAGATTACTGTAAATATAACAATAATGTTATGCAATTATCAATCTCACTTGGGGCACCGGCACTGACAGCGGCCATCGTGGACCGAGTTCGCCGTGAACACTTATCATTGTGATATATCTTGATCCGACAATATAGGGATCAACGTAAATATTTTTTATATTCAAATTGAATTTAGCGGAGTTCATTTGGTATCGGAGAATATTCTGTAGCGAGGCGCTAAGGCAGTACGTATCCGCTCATGCATAATGTATAGAGCGTCTCCGGCAGCGCCATCTGATCGTCCGATAACACGACCTTTGTTTACACAGGACTAGCTAATCCTGTCTTCCGATTTTAACAAGATTTGAGTGATGTTCCGATACTTCCAGACTTGTGATAGCCCATGTAGTCTGTGGATACAAGCTGGGTTTATCTATGTAGTGTTTTCACTGTTTACTGTGCGAGGAGGCTTATTCGATTTTTTTCGGCATGCTCCGTGTCGTCTTTTGTTACATAGGTTATTCTCTTTATTGTTCTTTAACCTTTTTCTGTTGGAAGTTTACTACAGTGTGTAGAAAGCTGATTGCATTGTGTCAATATTAGTGTTTACGATCCATTATTTTGTGTTGAAACATTGTGATGCGGTTGGTGAATGGGCTTTTAGGCTTTAAACTATTCTGAAATCAAGCTCCTAAGCAGTGTTAACATATTGAGAACTTCTACCGGACCGAGGACAGTCTAGAAATTATCGGAAGTGTTTTAAATCACCAAAGTAACCGTGCTGTCCTGACTAACGAGCGACGTCGATTGCACAAATCGTATCGGGTAACCGTATCTTTATCATTCGATAAAAAAGTACATATTTGATTATTATGTAACTACAGAACCTCGATGGAAATAAATATTCTCATGTATGTCTCAGTAACTTATGAGCATTGTAAAACAACATAACGAACTCCTTTGATGTTGCGGCAGACCACGATTGAAGGTTACTATTTACCGTCATATGTGTCGTCTAGTTATTTGTATGGCATTCAACTATGAAATAAATGCTTAGTTCCGTCCGCAGACTTCATATCTTGTTACTCTCCTTTGATTTCAATCTCGTTCTAGTTGAATATTATATGAAATATCACATGAACGCCACTTATTTCTGTGGCTTCGTGTATCGCTGACAAAGACCCAAGAGCCCCTTGAAAATGTTATCGCACATAAACGTGGTGTTTTAAGTCTATTCACATATAACTGCTTTGTACGTTCTTATGTTTATAGCTCTATATATTTAGTTATTTTTTATACCAAATCCACAAGATTATTAAATGTTATACATTTGATTTGTTGCTTAATCTTAAAATCAATAATGGGTTTGCAATTTGCGTTATAAAATATACTAGTGTTCTCAAAAATATAAGACTTTAAAAGAAGATGTGAAATCCGTAACAGTCTTTCTTACGTTAATTTTTCAATGTTAGTAGGTTCTTGCAATTGGTTACCTTTGGTAAATTTTTAGATTTGTTTATTTATAAGAGAAATATAACCGTAGATTTCATTGTTTAAGTTTTCCGAACGAAAGTGTGTACCTACTACGCGTTTGGTTTTATCTCGTATTTATAACACTAACCCATCATTTCGGTAAATCATCACTTTCAACAAATGGATTGAACATCTGGCTCTGCAAATTCGAATGTTATACGCGAAAATGTTTACTGAAATTTTAAAGAGAATCGAAATTGGAAGTACGCTGACAAAACGGTGTAATAGCAATTAAACGTAAATGAACAATTTTAAACGAATATGAATCGTATACGTATTTATAGATATTTACGATATAATACGAGTATACAGATAGCATTGTTATGCTCATAATCATTCATGCCGAATAATTCGACCGTAACAGATTTACACAGGTAATAACAATATAACAAACCATTACGTAAGCACCCTGTTTATGTTAATGCGTGTCGTCACTACCGTTTAAAGCGTTTATTTAGGCTAATAAAATACTCAGAATACAGAAAATGATATTGAACAAAAAATGAACCATTTTTATATGAACATTTTTGACCGCTGCCGCCTATAGTAATCTGCAACTTACCTCAAACAGGACTTTAGAAATCCATTTGTCCTATTGTTGGGCGGTCACAGAAGTTTTGCCACTCTTGAGGTCTGATGGTTGACTCTAGTATATACGTTGACCGCCAACTATACTTTTCACACGGAAACACAAATTGTCATAATAACAACAGCTTCATGTCAGAAATAGGTGCAGCGGTGGTACTTCCCCTGGCGAACCGTATACTGGTTCTACCACCTACCTAAGTTAACGGTTTTTTTTTATATGAATAAGTTTAAACATATGTATGTTAACAGTATCATGTTGACCTTCCTGTCTTTCAGTGTATTCGTAGAAAATAGAAAATATCATAAAAAGCTACGTAACACTGTGAACAAAAAGTTACGAAGAGATGCCAAAACCGGCTAACGACTTGTAAAGTATTGATTAGTCGTGCTCGAATTCTTTCACACAGAGAAGTAAATAATGGATCGATGATGAGTTATGCTAATTTATCGGTGTTTGTTGAAAATATATCAAAACTCATAGTCGGTTCGTTCTAGTTGAAAGGGAAACAATTTCTATGCATAGGTACCCTTTTTTTGAACCGTATACTTTAGTAAATTGAAACAATTCACATTAACATCGTATGACAGAACAGTAACAATTTTATACACGTAAATACGACAACAATAAGCTGCTATGTGCCGCTATAAAAACATTTAATATATAAAAGTATGATTTAAATTCTCCAAGATGAAACTCATTTCGCAAACGTTTCTTTTGATGGAATAATTTTACTTAAAGCGCTATTAACGCGGAGGCGCGGAGTGACCCGCCCGCAATCAACAGAAAGTGTATTATTAAAACGTTCGGTGTGAAGAAATGAGATAAAAATAGCTCAGTCAATAAATACCATGGACAGAGCAAACAACACAGCGGATAGTAAATCAGGTAGATGTTTAAACACGATTTTGTAACATTTAATCACTGATTAATTTACAAGTTTAAATATAATGTATACTTTCGATTTAATCTCAGTGTTAACAAATATATTCATGGCCTTCATCGTCATGATCAACAGAAACCTTTACTAGTCGACCACTGTTATATACAGTAGTCGACTAGTAAAGGCCTATATGGCCTATTTGGCCTCCGTAATCATTTTCATAGTGCCATATGTTCGGCTTGGCGCATTAAGTTTCTGCTTCTTGCGTAGATTAAAAGTCTTACGTAGGCTGTGCCTACCGCCTTCGGAAATACTCAGTCAAGTCCTCGGCTAGCCCAAACATGTACCGTGTTTTCTTGCGAATGAACGAAGCCATGTACTAGATTGATCGGAGTTACTTAGAACAAACACGCTGTGCATCACCTGTCTAAAATCGTATTTTCTAATTGAATTTAGTTCGCACCGGATTTTCTCTTACAAAAAGAAGAGAAATTTGAAGTTGCATGGAGTACGGCATATGTATATGTACGTATGTAAGTAATTTTCGTACAAACTTCTGCCTAAGATCTTTATTTTATGTGCTTCTATCCACTTGTATATCAAACATAAAAGAATATCTTTTGAAATTCGTTATGCTCAGTTTATGTATCAATTTCGGTATTTCATATATGATTTCCTTGTTCTTTGAATTTGTGTTCGTCTAAAAAATATATTGCGTACGGGAGTAATAAGATGCAATTATTTTATTTTTAAAAATAATTGGTCGGGTTTTTTTATTCTATTCGTATTTTGTTATTTTTTTATGTGTTTAGATGTATTACATATTGAATATGAATGTGACCTCCTTTGTGATTGTTCAGTGCATTTTTTTCATATGTGTAGTCGTAGGTTAGTGCAAACATAAGCCCTGATTTTTTGTATATCGGTGCTGGCCGACATCCAAAGTGTTGGAAAATCCCGCGGGATTAACCAAAGTGGGATCGTACATGAATACATGGATGTAGAGTCCTAAATGGCAGCAGGTAACTTTCCACTATTGACCACACATTTATTATCAAAAATATTGCTTGTGTCATTTTACCGCAAAGGGATTAAATCACGTACTTAGAATATTCAGAATTCTTGGCCGTAGTACATCATTTAACGAAATTTTTAAAAGTCCTAAAAATGGTATATCTCTGAATACTGAAAAATATTTTGTGCAAATCTATTTGTCTATGGAGAATTTTTTTTCGCCTCATATATTACACATATCAGTTCAGAAGCGAATAAGATATTCACCGGGCTCACGTTTATTCATTTGTCTGTGAATCATTCTCATAGAGCTCATTAATAATGTAGTAAGATACCGGAAAATAGGAAAAAACATATAAGCCTTCCCCACTTTTACGGGTAAGAGAAATGACATTAGTTTTTAATAGTCTTAATACAGAATAGTAATAAACTCGTAAACAGCGAGGCTCAAAGTTGATTAGAGTGCCACATTAAGTAACCTAAGAAATGAGAAAACATAAGGTTTGCAATGTAAGGTAAATAAGAAATAAAAAAGCTTTATGCTTTTCCCTTATTTCCCTATTGTCCATGAATTTTGAATGCGAATTGAGGCGGTCCTAAATCCGTCCGGATGGGTCGCCAGACGCTGTAATCGCAGGCGAGTTAACTAACCGTGGCAGGCGACCGCTCCGCGCCCGCGTCGCTCCAATACGCTCGTAATGAACTCGAGACAATCTTTTATTGTCTGTTTGGACTTGGATAAATTGTGATAGATGAATCTCCGACTCTTTCAGATTCAGGGCGAACTCTATTCGTCTTCCGATTTATAACGCGCGGAATCACTAAGGCTGTTCCATCATTTGTCAGCACCGTATTGTCTTGCTCAATAGTTTCCCCAAATATAGATAGATACGTTAAGGATACTACAACCATCTGTTTACATATCGATGTCGTAAATTAAACTGTCAACTGGTCTATGTTATACACAAGTAATACGGTATTTATTGGTATACGAATGTAATATACTCGTAAGCGATAGATATATCTGGCTGTGATTCAAACTGACCTCAGACAGTCATCTTCATTTGTAAACGGATTTCAAGTTTTAAATAAACCATACCGAATTATATTCAATATTTCAATATTGCATTGAATTGTTTAGTGGTCATGACTGCTTACACGAAGGTTGTAGGTTATTCCGACTGGTATCCTAGTTGAGGACAAATATTTTTGCGACGGGCATTTGATGGCTGTTATGTATCTAGGTGTAAATTTATCGTTGCATGTAAGTATATACCTACTTGTATTTACCAATCGCACCGTCAAAACGAAAGTTCTAGCCTTTCTCAAGGCAATGGAACGGTGATAATATGCCGAAGTGCAATCAAAGGCCGTGGGCACGAAAGACCTGTTGAGGTTGACGTGCCCTACGTTGCAACACTGGACCAGTCTCACCAAAATGAATATGTATGTATATAAATAAATAAATATGCATATAAATATTCACCAGCTCCTCAGTTACGGAGTTTGGGACGTGATTGCCTTATCTAAGTTGTTTCGAGACATTTATTATTTACTTTGGTTCAAGACAGCGTCAACTACAAACCATTATCAAGTTTGGCAGATCGCAGGTCACAAATGTACGATTTGCGGGCACGTTCCTACCGTGAAATGTAGCCATAGACTAAGTTCAACTAAGTATTCCACTTAGAACGTATTTTAAAAGTTAAAAAACATCGTTGGCACCATGTTCGTTTTGTTGTTGTAAATGATTCCGGTCGATGGTGTGGGTTAATATCACGAGAGTAGCCAACAGTCACAAGTGGTCGCTGCCGCCCATAGATTTCTGCCACCGTCCTCGGACAGGACTGCAGGAGCGATATTTTTAGTGTCAATTCGTTTCGTTTATGTTTAAGTGTTAATAAGAATCTTTTCAGCTTAGTATTATATGATTGAATATAAAATCGGAGCTCTAGTAGCAGAACGTATCTTCTTTTTTGGTGCATACTTATAAATAAATTGATTAATCATAATAATATATATAGATATTACAGCCATATCTCGTCCGTTTTTCATCCATAAAAGTCGATATTAACAAAAATGTATTACATTTTGCGAAATAGTTTGTCCCCACTCACACACAGTTCAGCTCAATTTTAATACGCAAATGCAATGTACACAAGTCTTTGCATTAGCCCGCTCTTTCGTGGAACACTCCAGCCAGCGTATGAGTAATTCAATTAATTCAATTTCAATATCTACTAGCTGCTGAGTTTACTATCGGTTTTCGATCGTTCATGAATATATGTATATGTGAAGTGAATATACCTCTTCGTGATTACACTTTATTTTAAACGCGTTCATAGTTTCTGAATAAAACACTATGATTTCGGAATACACTAAGCCCCAATTGAATTGAATAATCAATTCAAGGTGTTAATCCTTACGCTATAGTTCGGTCACATGGTATCAACGTAACTTGACACCGTTTCCAGGAAACTATGATTAAGGGGAGAATCAATTATATTTGAGATTGGATAGCAATTAACATACATGACAGTGAACAACAATTTATCAGACTTAAGACTATCATTAGTATGGCAGCACGCCCGAATGTTACGTACGTCTGTTAAGTAAAGCAAGAACATGTCTACGAAAGTAAATAAAATAATGTTATTGAAACATTATACAACTCAAGAAGGCAAATCACATAAATGTAGTATTACAGTGTGTTTTCCTCGTGTCGGCAATAAAGAACTTATTATATGTTGTTTGCGACACAATGACTCAGAATCAGCACATAATAACTTTCTTAACGATAAATAATCGTATCGTTAAGAAAGTTATTATATCTCCTACCATTCACGTTAGTTTTAAAATTCGTTACGACTACAGAAGTGTGTGGATCATATCAATATTTTGTTATAATAAATAAATGTGTGTGTGCGAACATTTAGTACAATTAGATACTGAATATCTAGCTTATAATTGTAAATATGCAAGAATTTATTTATATATTCTTTTGTTTCATATTAATATTTGTAAAAACATAAAAGCGACAGCCTAAGTTCATTAAGGACATTAAATCTCGACACGCACCTAAAATTTGAAAAAGCCATGGAATTGTGAAAGGATATCATTGTAAGGATTCGACGACACCAAAGATTGTCTTATAATGTTCTTTCAGAAGACAATAGACCTGCGCTTAGCGAACTTTGCAGAGCTTGCCTAAGAATTCCAAACGCGTATCAACAGAAGGTTTAATGAAGAGGATGATAAAGTTAAACAAAACACCTAGCATTATTTGATTTCATAGTTGCTTTCACATATTAATTCTAGAGGTGAGATAGATAAAACAATAGATCCTTACCCAGGATACATCTTTGTAATCACACAGGGCGGCATGCTGAAAACGTGAATGTCTTCAGAGGCAGTTTTACATGAGACTTATGAACCTGGTGGACGTCGCCCTGTCCGAAACAGCAGCGCCAATACCAATTGTGAATGTGAACTATCTAGAGTCTAGAGTCTCACTGAAGTATACACGAACAGATCAAAATCGGTCCAGTAGCTTAACAGAAATTCGGCGACAAAGACACGTACATAAGAATTAAACGTAAAATATAGAGATCTAAGGATAAATACTTATCAAAACATACTTCTTAGCAGAAGTTCTTGGCGCCAGATTGGAAATGAATAATTCGCGTATTTGATTTACTTCATGTTGTTTCATCTCGTTCTTCCCTGATTTTCGTTATTTCAGAATGAAATGTTTGCATTTTATAAATCGGAGAAAATTTACTACTTCATTAAATATCGAAATCATAATCCAATACACGTGATACGATACGCGATACGCAATACACGTGAACAGTTAATTCCGCTTTTGTATTTCAATTTACTTAAAATTACGTTATGTTGTTGGTATTGTTATCGTATTAATTGTGGCTTTTCATTTTGTTTCGTCGTGTTTTATTATTACGGTTCGCTTTATAGTGATAAAACAAAGCATTTTATTTATCCGTATTTACAAATAACTCTCCCAGAGGGCATTGAAGCAGACATCTGCTGCGACGAGTTTCCCTCCATTTCCGGTCTCCACGATAATTTCTTTCTTTTCCACTCATCCCATCTTAACAAACCATTCTTTAATAATAATGCAGACCTTATGTAACTGGAGCAATTATTCCTATGTTATAATTTCTTAATCTTAGTGTAGTCTAGTCTAGAATTAGATAAACAAATGTCCCGTAAAAGGCCAATCAATGAAGAACGAAAGTTCCTATGATTAAGTATAAATTATTAATAATAGTTATTAGTAACAAACGAAGACTGTGGCTAATTATTTCTATATTATTTTATGGTTTATTTGTTTTGATTTATTTTAAATGGAAACTCTGATATTCTTATAATAGACAACAAATCAATTGTACACAATGACAGGATATGCTCACATAAAGTCATAAAGTACAAGGCTTTACCCAACCCCGATCAAATCGTGAGCAGTTTGTGACTTCGCGAGAGTGGATTGACCTCTAACCCCCCGCTCATAGCTGTCCCGAAAATACTGATTCCCACAGCGCCGCGGAAACCGGAAAACATTCTGCATTTCTCACATCTCCAACAATCCCACATTACCATAACACACTATTCGCTGTTTAACTAAAGCTACCAAGTTCGTGATTAAATTAAACATTGAGCTAGCGGGATCTGGGGATTAGTAGATTTGAAACGTTCCGCTTTAAGCTCAGTTTTGCATCAAAATATAATAATTCACAGATATTGTGAAAGGTTTGATTTGCCCCCATATAACTAAATGGCATTTTATCTTCCATATTTCTAATACGTACCGGATTGCTTAAGTTTTTTCGAATTGTATTGCGACTAAAAAATATGTTCATTTGCATAGACGCGTGCTGCGTTTGCGTTATGATTATCATCAATCGATCACCTTTCAAATGGAATTAATGTGCACAAAAATACGTTAAAGTCGTTATCTTTGCCGATTGTTCATTCATCTCACTTAAGAATTAGCTTTCAAAATTAAATCGAATGAGCAAAAATAATAATACAATAGGCAATAAATGATGGAGGCATTTTATACTGCTGATAGTGATAAATCGTTTTAATCGAATCACTAAACGGATGTACAGTTCCGGCTTGGGGAAGACCAACGTTGAAAAGTGGCGTTGCAAATAGAGGCCGCGATTCCGTGATTTACAGCGGGGACCACCGCTCCTGCATTATTGAATACTTCGTTCAATGAAAGAAAAATCGTATATTTTGACATGTCTGCGGGGTAAATTTATGACTTCCATTCATTCCCTTTGACAAATGGCAATTAAAATCCGTTAGTGATATTCGCGAGCGAGCTCCACTTTCTTATATTCGATTTTTCAAGCTTTTCAATCTCGCCAGCGTTTTTATCTTGCTTGGTCTTTGTCATGGCAATCTTACAATAATGGCGGCACTCGTAATAGCCTAGGCGCTAGAGAGACAAATGAATTGTTTGACTGCTCCCTGGAAATTAATTCCAGTCCTTTTGACGCCGCGGGAAGCGAAGTATTAATTAAATATTATGGTGTGGTTGAAATCATAAACGTTTTCACTTTTCCGTTCATAAGAAACATAATATATCGTTTTCATTATATATTTCATATATATATCGTATATTGGATTGTAATATTCGATGGTTTTATCCCAGTAGCGTTTATAGCGTCGTTGGTAATGATATTCGTCAATCTGGGAATATTTTTGACACGTCTTCGCGTCTGCTCGTAAAATAGGTTGGCATTCAACTAATTATTTTATCTGAAGTTAATTACTTTTGTCAATTATTGCGGAGTAGCAAACGAATGATGGTGCTTTGTTTTTAGTGTTAATCGCTTTCTTTCCACGCTCGGTAGTCGTTGAATTCTAATTATGCAGATAATTGAACATTAGGACGACGACGACTTTTCATTTGTTACGCGTATAGTAGTAGTCTCTCCACTACAAGAGTCCCCTAAATTATTCTGATTAGAGATATGGCGCAGTACACTTTGTTGGAGCTACAATGTTCCATACGTTAAAGAGGACTGTAACGAGGAAAATTAACATTTTGTTAGATGTTTTTCGTGATCATAATGTATATGAAACCAAAAATATATCGGGCGCTATTAAGACAATATTATTGTACAAATATATCGTATTTATGAAGTATTATGCATTAAAATTTATCATTGATCCTTATATATATCAAAACCTTATGATATCGCGACTACCTGAATGTTAATTGCAAAAATAAACCTAACTTTATACTAATAATATGACTTATATGATATAATTTCCAGTGTAGGTCATACAAATGTGAAAATAATTACACCGAAAATCGATCCGTTTTGGTTTCACGTTTAGTTACAGCACAGAGATTACGTAGTAATATGAAATCCGGAACGTTCCTCTTTATAGGCCAATTAGTCTGGGAATACGGCACGTTCATTACCAGGCACGGCTCCGATTAGGGAGCTGGCGTACCTATATAATTATATATCAGCATATACTCGCACGTAAGGAAAAATACATGGACTTTTAA
>DVPR01000663.1:0-12931 GCA_018239345.1 Oxynetra stangelandi | reverse complement strand
GAATAACACAAAAAATATAATAATAAATAAAACAAAAAATAATATTAAATAAAAAAAACAACAATCATTCAAAAGAACAGAAACATGTATTTAAAATAATAATTATAATATAAAAGTGTAGGTATATTTAATTTGTAAATGTCGTGTAAATGGCGTGCCTCATCGGTCGCAAATACCACTACGCCGTTAGCCAGAGCGGCGTTGTTTCGCTGCGTTCCAGAACAAATTGGAAGAAGGTGGGCACAGGACCGCGATCTCGGATACTGCGGGTGATGAGGCCACTTTATGAGACAGATAGATGTGTCTATAGACAAACAAAATTACAATTCTCGAGATGAATATAAAATTCTTGTACTAGTATCCCACCACCATTTCCTTCCCTTCAAATTTAAATAAGTTGATTTATCGAAAGGTATACTAGGTATATGAATATAGCACGTCAGGTTTGTAAGGACAGAGATGTTTGGCACTCGGTGCCCTCTGCCTATCCCGCTAGGGACCTGGCGTGACGGTTATTTATTTATTTATTTTATTTTATTATATCAATATAGTTTTCCGTACTTATAACATATAATAGCCGAAGTAAACTACCTAGTATTCGTATTTGTATACTAAAAAATCACTGGCTCCGATAATCGTCATTTATTAACATAACTCGTCAAACGTTATAGAGAATTAACCTTTTTTGTAATTTTTCTATCTAGCAAATTAAGCCAGCGCTGGAAAGGTGGAGCGGCGGAATATTTGAAATCAAACAATTATTTTACGTAAATTGCATTCCCTTCGCGCTAACAATTCTAAATTAAAGCCAAAGATACACCGTGAGGGGGACGGGCGGGGGAGGTGCGCAATTCCCGCGAATCTTCGGATCAATTAATTAAGACGCGCCTCAAATAGAACGAGCCATTTTTAAATAAATGCCCTGCGACTTTTGAGTTTAGGTGCCGGCCAGTTAAGTGTTACGATTCGTTTCTATACAAATATACATTACTAAATTATGGGCTATTATAATTTAGTAATGTATATCGCATAATCGCATTTCAAATTTGTTTACGTTGACCTACATATATACATACATACATATAAATACGTATATCAACTATTTATACGTACGTACATCCTTCATTCTTGCCTTTAATTAATATTATTATCTTGATCGGTTTTCAACCAGTTACATTTCAATGGTTTTTCAGTTTTTGTTATAAAGTGTTTCATATAATTACTACCCCTTCATATAATACTACCTTTCATATAATAGGTATCCAACGTGTAAGTAGCTCCTAACATCACTTATGTAGCGCCGTAATCAATAAATAACAATTATTATCTTAACTCGCATCTTAAGCAGGAAAGTTCTGAACGCAATTCCAAACCCATTTAAGAGCGTTTTGGAGCACGAGTTCGTTAGAAACATCACAGACGCACCTGAGATGATAATATATGCAAATTACCCCCAACTTGCCGGGAGAGGGCGCTGTATCAAACTTGTTATTTGTGTGTTTTAAGTTATGCTATGATTTACGCGCACTGGATTACGCGCGACGACACACGGTTGATTAAAATATGAAACTTTTAACGTTCGAATAGCGCCAATTAGATCCGAATATTTTTAGTTTTTCTAATATAAAAAGCCAAAGCGTTACGCTAGAAGTACCATCAAATAGATTACAATAAGTAACTGAACTGACATACATTGTCACATTACTACAGTCCTGTTGAAATGTGATTGTAAGTGTAATATGAGGGGCAGAAGCCATTTGTGACGGCAATTTGCTAGTTTGCTACTTTTTTCATAAACAAGAGATACATTCGGGAATGGATAAAATGATGACCATTCGTTCCACCTGAATTGACTAGATCCTATAACTTAATCAACACTGTTGAGTACTTATTACATTTTATGAATATTGTCGTTCAGTTGGAACGGTATGTATCGCATAGACTAGCAGTATTACTGTAATTGCTTCTAACTGTAGCAGGTGTCCCGTCTGCAGAAGTCTTCACTTGCTTATTAACTAACATTAGTGTAAGTATATTAGAAATTGCAAGTTTGCTAATTACGCGAGTAATATTTCATAAACAAGCCAAGCAGTCTTCGGTGAGTAACTATCAACCAGACCATGTAAATGTAATTCGATAGTTAAACTCAATGATTGATTAATCTTGCCGTGTTTTTAAGCCATGTAGCTTACAATTTGGCGTCCGTTACAAATAAATGGAGTGCGAATGCATTGTGTTATCTCTTATTCCACCGTAACTACGAGTACATATGAAGAGATTTAAATATTCTCTTAGGCGTATGAAGTCTACCTTAATGTTGATGATAGCCAACCTCGCTGACTTCGATATTTTCGTTCTGTGATATAGGCAATCATGGTGCGATACAACGAGAGATGCAACCGAACATTTGTTTATGCATACGATGATTATAAATGTGACCTGAGAATTACACTTTTGTGTGTTTCAACCATAAGAAGAACTCTTAAAACAATATAAACGTAAAATAATCCTAACAATTAAACACACGCCACACTCTACCTTTATGTAACTAAAGTAGTTCTTGCCAGTCGAGGAATATGTCTATAATTTTCACAAAGTTGGAATGAGTTTGTCTGAAGTGACCCTCTGGCTAAGTGATTTCCCGTACGTCTGGAAGTGCCGCTGTTAGATGAGCAGATGGTTCTTTCTAACCAGGTCGAGTTAGTAATGTGGAAATATCGAATTGCTATGTCGATAGTTTAGTATTATTTGAAAAAAAAATTACCGCGTTAGTCTAGTACTAAGATTTTTATTTCTCATAGATATGACAAAATACTGTTTGATAGCTTCGTTGTTGTCATACTCAGAGTGTAAAAATTATTCTTAAATAATATTTTTTTCATGTCCGCTTAAAATTTATTCATAAGACATAATGGCATTCCTACCTTCGCGATAAATCACAGACAAATTAATCAATTGTACCAATATCCGCGAAGTTTGATTCAAACCCTTTTTATAGGTTTATCGACAAAACTTTCCCGGCACTGTGGCGAAGTCTTAAAAGTTGAGTTACCTTTCGCAAATAAAAATCATTGAAACCTCAAAAGCTTCTAATTGAGGAAAATAAAAAAAATAAATTTTCCTCTCGGTCTACTACGAAGCGGAGGACAAAAGAAATTGCTTTATTATACTACTTTTCTATGGGTTTTTAAAGGAGAATTTCTTAAACATCGCGAATAATGTTTTTAGATGGATTCCAATAAGTAGCAGGGTGGAGAGTATTATTAATTTAGGTAAATAAATCGAAATGTGTATACGGCATATTAGTACGGTTTGAAAACTCAATAATTTCTTTACTTCAATTAATTTTATATTAGCTGGGAAAGAAAACGAAAATCTCATTAAGTATTGAGTTTTAAACAAAAAAAATCTCCATATAAAACAATGAAAGCTGAGCATTATCGTAATGGTGTAAAAGACGCTGTAAGAGAACCCTTCATTATGTTTTTTATTGGGTAAATTCACATCTTTTTAGTTAATTACCGGTGCTTCGGGGTTATAACTCCCGAAACGACTATAAGTTTAACACTTTTCTCAATTTTATGAGTAATATGAATTAACAAAATATAATAATTTTATGTATATGAACCAAATGCATATCATTGTATAGTTATACAAACCACTTTAATGCTGCGGGTGTGTCTAACAGTTGAACAGTTAAAATGATTAGAAATGAAATGATGAGAACGAAGATGATTATGATGAAGACGACGATGATGGTGACAATGGTGATGGTGATGACCTGTGAAGTTTATGTGCGAGCACCGAACGCTGTGAAGCTTGCAATTATATTGACTTGTTCGTGCGATGCGGCTGGCGAACTAAGATTCATGGCTTTGATATCAGCCACGAAAGGAAACATCTGATGTCGGATGGAACTTATTTTTTGTCGCATAAAAGTGACTGTAGGCTGCGGTGATAGCCTTACATAACGCGGCATGGAAAACCTTTCGATACGTCTACAAAAAAACGTATTTCACGTTGCCAAATCGAATTGTATTGTGATATCTTTGAGCATCATAGTAGAATAAGCGCATGTAAGGTGTATATCACAGGATGTTAAGTATTTATCTCTAATAAATACTTTACTCTAATAGGTATTTACCTAATTAATACCTGTTGCTTGCATTACCATTTTTTCTTACACCTTTGCGTATACAAGTTAGGAGGAGCTTATTAAGCAAACTAATGTCATGTAAAATCTCAGTTGTGATCATAATAGTACTTTTGGATACAAAAGTAGTTAAAGGTTTTTTTCCAAATATTTATGTTAGTTTTCTACTAAATTATAGTTGTGTTCGGTTGTTTAAAGATTTATAGTACTGGCCTGTTCGTGCACTGGTTAGCGGAGGTGACCTCTGAACTGGGTTCGATCTCCACCCAGGACAAATATTTGTGTGATAAGCAGAAGTACAGTGTGCACATAGAATAATGAAATAGTACATATACAGTAATGCGTCATACAATAAAATGCAAATAAACCTAACAAAACGAATTCTTAAAATTCAACAGTCAAACCTGTGATCTAAGAATTCGCTAAATCAGGCGGGCATTTTAGAAACGAAAATGGGACCTAACAAAAGAAGTTCTTACAATTTTTCAACTGCGCCACACGAAACCCAACTTCGGTAGCTAACGTTATTACAAGGGTCGGCTTCTTTGCACGACTGCGGTGCAACGCCGGGTTTCTAACAGGTTTCACCGTGGCAGGACTAAGTGCCGCCGCAATGTACCGAGTGCCGTCTGGAGTGCCGACTTCAGTCCTAACTTAATAATAAAACCTCTTCGGTCGTAGTGACGTCTCTTTTAGGGTATCGTTTTCGAACGTAAAATCCCAGACAGTTTCTACTCGACTGGCTTTAGTTTTCCGTGAACGGGATTGGGTTCTAATATTCTCTATGTGACTGTAATATGTTTATATAGTATATAAAAAGTCTTAAAGTTGTGACGTATCGATAGTGTAGTGATAGACCAAAATCAATACTAACAAGAGTTTATTTAAAATACAGATAAAAATGTGGGAGAGGATCGGGAGACCAAATGTCAAAAACACTCAATGATAATTGAGCTTCATGAATGATAATTATAGTTTAGTTAGTTAATATAACATGTTATTTATTTTGTTACTTCGTTTTCAATTGAAGTATGATCCTAAATGGCACATTCTTGTCATGGTGTTTTAGTCTATTTACAAAAACTCCCTTTCACGTACATGTAAGACACGTATCGGAAGTAACATATATTTATTTCCTAGTACCTAAAAGTAGAAACACAATGAAGAAATCCTACTGAACCATATTTTTAAATAAAATAATCAGGCTAAGCTATAGGGCATTTTTCTTGCGGTAAAGTACCATAGGAACGTACGAATAGGCCTCTTCTTACCTTATTTGTCTAAAACTGACGTGTACGTTTGAATAAGCGTAAAGTAATTTATTAGCAGTCTCATTTCTCTCTAAAACGTATTTTAGTATTAATTAGTAGTAAATATGATACTTAAAATGATCTGAATTATTTATTATTTACAAATTTCTTTTCTATGGATATGTTAGACTTTTGAATGATAACATTATTTTACGAACATGTTAAAATTGATGTACAAAAGCAATGACCGTGCCGGTCGTATAATATTAGAAAATTATGTAATTATGATACCCGAGAGTATTCAAATTAAATGCTCTGGCGCACGTTAGCTGAGAAATAATTAGCCGGCAACAAACTCCTCGGAGTTCAATGTTAACTTCTAGAAGATTTATGGCGTATAAAAATAAAGTGTTCCCAAAATCCAGAACGAAAAACTTAACTTACTTCTGCATAAAATTTATGAAGAATTGCCACCAGAGAGTAGTATCCGATATTGTAATTACTGATCTTTTACATTTTCCGACTCTGAATTATGATCTTGGCTAACCACCTTTAACCGCCCTTTGAATTTAGTATCTACAATCCATATGTTTAGATCAATTTATATATTTCATATTTTCAACGCTTTTAAAGGAATCTCTAGAACTCAACCAGTTTGTATAGTATTGTTCCCTGTACCTATATTATTCTTGAATGAATATTTTTCTTGGAACGTAAACGCCTCCTTTGTGAATCTGTACGACATCTACCAACGGATATTTACTTTTATTTTAGTGTGAACAGGCTGTATTTCGCGGCTGTATCGCACAAATGAGAAAGGGTCGGTGGCAGTGCATTTGTCATGGCTCGGATGTTTTTCCCAGATTTATGGCGGATCGTGGACGAAATGGTCGCTCTGAATGAGATTTTCGTGCCTATGTAATTCGAGATCTCTCTGTGATTTGGGGTCGAGGTTGGGTTTAGTTTTAGAACGGCGGAACATTTGTTAAGTTGCATTATGTATTTTGCGTATTGAATATCTCCTATTCGTTTTCGAACTAACAATTGATCTATTTATTGCTTTATTAAAACATGTTGCGTTCACATTATATTTAATTTTTTTTCAATTTTTTTTCCAATTCGTACATTTTCACTGGATGATACAATAAAGTATAAAATAAATTTACAATAACGCATTATTCTCTCGTTAACATTGACGGACAAAGAAATGTGATTTCAGTTGAATAAGTTTTAAGAGAATGATACATATATTATTTCAAGATATTCAAGGTATTTCATTATTATTGTTGTACACTTTGTGAACGTACGAGTATATTTCGTAGCCAGTATTGTGCAGGATTTGACTTAAGCGGAAACAACTCTGCACCCATTTATGCACAGCAGCTGTGCTTGCTTTGTTTCCGGCTTAACATGCATCGACGGTGGACGACATTGGCACTCGAGTCGTTGTATCTTGAGTCTGGCTTAGAAGGCGATCATAACAAATAAGTATAGTTCTTCACGCGGCTTTAGTGGATATGTTTGGTAAACATGAGATTTAAATTTACTCGTGCCAAATATTCGTTTAATATCAAAATAATTAAAGCAAAACATTTCTGAATTCAAATTTTCGGATACAATACAATCCTGTACAACGGATAATGTTTAAAAACTGTCAGCTGTCACTTACATCGAACACGCACGTTTTATATATAATTAAAACAATTCGCAATCAGTGTTCACAATGGACAGCCTGAGTTAATTAACAGTGTTATGTTACTAGCTTGTGATCAGTTCTGATTTCTACTACGTATTTTACATTAGCGATTTTGAATAACAGTGAATTATTCTCAATTATTCTGATGCTTGCTCTCTTCCTCTGTTTCATATAGACAATATGATAAAAAGTCAACAACGCGAAAATGTTAATCCGTGTAAAGTTCTAGCATTAGAGAATTTCCAGGCGGGTAATTATTTACAAAAATATTTACCCTAAGTTCCGTTTTCTATTTTTGGTATCCCACGTAAAAGAGAATAGATACAACACACTCCCGACATATGATGTCAAGTTAGCTGAGATTCTATTAGCATTTATGTAATTTATTTTCGATAAATTAAATTTATAATATTTCATCGAAAATGGTGCTCACAAGTAAAATCATAATAGTTACAGCATCATGTCTTACGCTACACACTATACACAAATATACATATTTCAGTGATTGTTTTAGTTCGGAATAGAAATAATATCTGATGTGTTGGAATAGAATTCATGACAATAGGTGAAAATGAAAACTTAAAAATATCAAATTGTCGGATAACAATCGACATGGACAAGAAACTCGTGAGAAATCTGAAGGAAGATCTTTGATGTAAGAGAATTTTATTGTTAACATGCCATTGATCGAAAATATTTGCAAATTATATTCCAATTTCACTTTCATTTACCGAGGGTTTCAGTAATTTTGCCCTTCCAGATTGAAGCGTGAAATCTTGAAGGGATAAATGCCTGCCACCCTTTTATGTCCTACTCTTAGCTTTTCTCTAGGATTCTAATTTGGAAGGTTTAGAGTTTTCAACATCTTACTGCGCCAGTACTCTAGAGTAATTTAGTGTATAGAGTAATTTAGTAGCTAACTAGTAAGCTTTATAACCACCCAGAAAACACCATAAAGTTTTACGGCTTTTATTTAACCCACTAATAGCTTAATTCGTCATCTGAAAAATAAAACCCTTTGTGATAGATTGCTGCTACCGATGAAATCTAAATTTCATACATAGATTAAAATGTTATTTTAATAACTTATTATAATTAAAATGACGGTATCAAAGGAATGAAAATATTAAATTAAATAAAAAATGCAGGTCGGTATCCACTCAAGCTGGAACAAAATAGCAATTGGTACAAGGTACATAATTGCAGAAATTTCAAAGGGACAAATTGTCTCTACATAAATTACCGAACGCGGGACATTTATTTGGAAAGGTACACAAATAATCGGGCAGATATTACATTTTAACTGCAGGGTGCGACGAAAGATGACGGTGGCAATACAATTAGACACGAATCTCCGAATAAGTTCTCTCCGCAGTGGTTATTTATATATGTTATCCTAGAAATGAAGATTAACGCAAGATATATGAAAAGATTTATATTCCATTCATATACCTAAATTTACATTTCAAGCTAAGCTTATCGCAAAATAATTGATTATTTAAATGAGATGTAGGCTTGAGAAAAGCTTCTATTAGACCTCAATACACTCCACACACACTCACAATGATCTATAATAGATCTAATTATACTTAAGTGATATACATGACAAATATGATACTTTCAAACATTCGTGGCAAAGAGAAATAATTACCACTAGAAAAATAAATAAAAAATTAAAAATAATATAAAGAGCTTTTTTTCCAAATTATTTCTCTTGGTCTAGCCGATTTGTGACCATGGCTTGCGGAATGCCGTTAAAGTGATTATTGTTTCAGTATAACGTAGTAATTGATTAAATCATTGCATTACAAATACTTATTTATTTTACCCAATTTAATATTCAGTCATTGCATATGGATACAATACCCGGAAAACACAATTCCCTTTTCGCTTCCGACTTGATATAAACGTCATAACAATCCCGTAAATAATCCTCGTCCTTTCTATCAATGACATAATATATTTCCCAAGACTTACTAGACTCGAGGTGGACATCAGAGCTAATAACTCAACTGGGCAGGTGTCCTGACATATACATATACCGTCTAAATATTGTAGGCAAACACGAGATTAACGTTCCAAATTATTATTTTATATGCGTAAATAGCATTTCATTAATTGTTTCACAATATCAGTGAAACAAGTACTTACAAAACGAAGGAGCCGAGCTCGTGAAATTCGTTACATCTGCGTCTGAACCGCGTAATGTACATTTAATATCCGTAGCACTTCAAAATCTGCCAAAATGCTTTATTGCCCCAGAAGTTGCCTTCGCTTGAAGACGAGATAAAACTTCACAAGTATTATGAATCTTAATCGCGGCGTCAATTCCCAAATTTGTTCCTGAGTTTTGTCTGTAGTTATAAGCTAATATTGAATTTTACGATTGTATTCGTAAAAGAAAATTGCCACGTTTAATTCTGTGTTTATGTATTATTTTTTAATGATTAAAAAACAAATAAAATAACAAACAAAGGTCAAGAAGATTCTTAAATATTCAAATTTTTCATTGTAATCTGGGTTGACTGGTAGCAAATGCCATTTGGCATTAAATCCGCCCTTTGAATAAATAAAACAATAAAGAATAACGAAATATTTATTTTCTCATAAATAAACGTTTATATTGTGGAAATGTTATATTTATATACATACAGATAAAGTAAGTGTTAATCCGACATTATTTCTCATTTCAACTTTTATGTCTGAAACCGCGGATGAAGCTATTATTGACTCAAAACTCGAATTTATCGTGGCACGAAATTAATTCCGCCCTTTGTGCTCCAGTGTGCCTTATCGACTACCTGTCCCCGATTTTGATTTCTTTCAGCTTCGTTGACTTAATTTTTCTATTGTAGTCTCACGTTAATGTTCTGATTTTTGACAATTCTCTGGAACCGTCTGAGCTATAATTTGTCGTATATTTAAGAGAAGATTTTCTTTGCTATTTGAATATACGGTTACAAGCATTTAGTTATTTTCTAAGCTAGACATTTCGAAGTGACATTAGGTGATTTTTTGTTTAACATTTATTATTCAATTTCTTTAGTCACTTATTTTTGCATAATTTAAAGTTACTAGTTTATTATAACTTGTTAGTTTCCTTAAAATTTTATAAAAAAGTTATATATTGACATATATGCCATAACTTTTACTAGAAACGAAATACTCATTAAAAAAAGGAAAAAAATGCCAACAGGGTGGCATTGAATATGCTGGAACAGCTATGAAGGTGAGCTCAAGTTACTTCAACCAGTAATACATTACCAATTCACTTCGATAGTAATAGAACATATTTTACATAAGACAAAAAGTTATTGATTACGAAAATTGCTCTAAATCAGATGCTGTATGTTATAGAAATAAAAATCGTTTTTTCTATATAATGGTAATTCATATACTAAATTCTTATTTATTAGATATTTGGTATATGCCCTCAATGCCTTATTTCCACTATAAGACCATATGATCTATATGAACTTTGCATAGACGTACTAAATCAGAGCTTAAATAACATGGGTCGTCAATGAGCTTAAAATTTGATTCCAAATAATTCCTTTCCAGCGTAGACCAGCTGTCTCTCGGTATTAGGGCCGGACCAACTTTTAATCCTAATACTCTCCTAGGAAATGGAGTTTAAGCTTGGAGCGAGACTACGAATGGATCGGAGCTAAGTTTGAGGCCTTTCATTAGAAAACTAGTTCGGAGATTTTAGCTTGTGATGCTTAGGACAACATTTAATACTTTAAGTTGCTTAAGAGAGAACGGCCATTATTTTCCTATGATCGTATAAATCATAGTAATGTTTTGCGTTTGATGTTATGCGTATATGTTAACGAGATATCAATATTTAGCTACATTAGATGAAGCAAAATATGATTTTTAAGAAATCATATTTAACACAGGAAACACGGTAAACTATGATATGACTTATGAAACACAAATAAACTTTGACATATTTGTATAAATTATGGAGGTTTGGACGCTGAAAACTGTCGGTAAGCAAATAATCGAAGCCTTTCAAATATAGGGCTTATGACACACTTGTTTGGAACGTAAATAACTTAGATCAGAAAAAACACAATACCTGTCTTCATCATGTTTAAAATACATAGCGAGATACTTTGACTGACCAAGAAGAACCTAGACATAATGATAACTTTTGGTACCTGATCATGACAGGAAGACTAGAAGGTAAAAATGTAGCGGCCGGACTCTAAAATGATAGTCGGACAAGTGGAAATATCTTTATTTGCTGCAATTCACCAAGCGGCTAAAGATACCGATGGAGACTAATGGTTGACAGGATGGAATGTGGTGACGAGCGTCAGTAGTAAGAGAAAGATTGAGTAGAAAGAAAATTATCAGAATCAACTTCCATTAAATCGATCGGTCGATTTAACTTATGAAAGTTTTGAAGGTAAAAGAGAACCAGTTAAAAAGGAATATTAAATAATCCAAAGTTAATTATTCTAGACCCAGACAAGACCGGAAGTCACCCGTCATTAGCATTAGATGAACTTTTAATTATAATACTGGTGCAGGAAATGAAATTTCAGGTTGGAGCTGTAAGCCTTTTGAGATCCGAACTTTGGTTTTTATGCTCTAATATACTTTCGATAATTAAAGATTAATAATTATTTTGTTATACTTTACACTTTACTCAGTTTTATTTGTACAAATTAGAATAGTGAATTACTCAAAACTTAATAACGAAAACATTTTTCGCTATATTTTGTTACGAGTTTTAATTCGAAAAGGAAGCATATTCTGATATAAATATTTAATCGGGAGGTAATCAAATTATTGCTTATTATTACAGTACATAGAAAAATAAAAAGAATACATTGTATATTATAGCATAATAATAAATTTTATTGTTTTACAAGACTTTTCTTTTATTAATTGTAAAGATGAGAAAAGGGATGCTCCGATGGTTCGGGTATTTATAGAGAATGGATGATTAAATAATGGCAAAAAATATATACAACGCGAGTGTTGATGGGCGTAAGTGTCGAGAGAGGCAAGGACTCACCTACGAGTATCTCGACCAAATAGGTCAAATATTGGCCGATGGGGGACATGATTAGACTGATGAATGTAGATGAAGCACGTCAGGTTTCTAAGGACAGAAATATTTGGCACACGGTGCTTTCTGCCTACCCCAATTGGGACCTGGCGTGATGATGTTTTTTTTGTTCTTTAATTAATTATTATTTCTGTTATTTCGCCGTTATATTCATGCCACGCATGTTTATAATTTTCTTTTCTCAATTTTTTTTCATTTTATACATTAATGAAACAAGAGAAATAATATTTTTTTGTTATATATTACTTTAACTTTCTTTAAATTTTGTACTTAATAGGATAACTGACAAGAAGCTTAATTGGTGAAGTAAAAACAAACGTATAGTTTACATCTAATTGTATCTCCGTATAGGACCCCCTGGCTTAAACCGACAAAAATAAAACTTGTAACATACGAGTATTTTATATGCACGTCTCACAAAATGAAGTAAGTTCGTAAGATTAATAAATGAAACTTCTTGTTTTCGGCCGTATGTATAAGAGTCAGTATCAGATGTGTACAACAGAATAGAGCATCATCGAGTATCTACTATAAAATTATTATTCAACAGCGACGCATCAATCGCGTCCTTTATAGACCTATTAGTATCCGATAAGTCTTAGTGAGACCACAAGCGAAAAAGATTAACTATCATCTAGTAATTATAAGTATAATGATAAAAATAAAAATGATGCTTCGATGGTTCGGGCACCTAGAGAGAATGGATGATGAAAGAATGACGAAGAGGATATACAACGCGAGTGTTG
>DVPR01000662.1:0-12953 GCA_018239345.1 Oxynetra stangelandi | reverse complement strand
ATTTTTAATTATATAATATCCTATTAAAACGTCACAGTCTAACGCCAGTGGCACTGCTTGCTGCAACGTTAACATTGGGTATATAATAATATAAGAACCCTCGAACACTTACTGAAATATAATTGCATTGGTATCCGATTGCCAGCAAAAGCTTTGAGTACGTTAACTACAGCCTTCAACTTAGATTAAGTTCGGCAAAAAATGTGCAACAGCGTTTATCGAAATTACAGAATCGTCAACACGATGCCAATGCGACTGATAGGCTGATGATTGCTAATGTCAGTAGCAATCAGCGAAATGACAGCCTGCACTCGTTACGTGACATGTGTGTGTGTGTGTGTGTGTGTGCGTGTGTGTGCGGCAGTTATGTTTTCTACAGAACGAATTCGAAGTAGAAATGGTTTTCGGAACATAAAGCACGGTAAAAGGCGGTTGTATCACCCTAATATAATACTCATTACCATTTATAATTCACCATCAACATGCTAAAATTCTGGTAATGTCGTGCATATGGTGCCTCAAGAATTTATATGCAATTTTTTGCATCACATGCAATTGTTTTTTAGGTACTTGCGCATCACGGAATATCTGCGTATAATCATATCTGTGGTTATGCATGACATGTGTTTTACTTAATTATTGTGTAGCCATTCTCACGCTTTGTACTACTGGTATGTTAGTGATTCATAATAATTCCTCAACATTCGTTCGTTTAGTGTTTTTGCGAAAACATGTAAATTGTGCCCGTCGATGTAAAATGTTCTATAATTGACAAACAGTACCTTTTGTCTATGAATGGAAGTTTTGTCTATGACTGGAAGTTTTGTCTGTGACGCGCTGATGGCATCGTTTAAATCTTTCCAGGTATCCGAAGCTAGCTTCGTGACGAGCGTCGAGGAGTCGTGCCGTATCGACCAATGCACGCAGACGCCTCCCTGCGGCAAGGCGAGGCCACGATTACTCCAAAGGTATCACACCTCCGATCACCTCTACGAGCGATCGCCGCACAGGACCCACCGCCTCAAGCACGAACTCCGACCAAAGAGCTTAGCGTACAGTGATTCTTATCCCTATATCGGAAAACCGCCGAGCTATGACAGCGGGAGCCAAGCCAAGTAAGCCAGCCCATAGACACGGCTGTGATGTTGTATTTTGTTCCATCGTGTGTCTATGGTCTCATTAGAAGGTCACGCCGCATTCGTGTTTTGTTTGTTGTTGTGGTCAAAAAGGATTGTGCTTTGATCAGGTTAAAAAAAAAGCCGAAAACCATAAATTTCATTTTGTGTTAAATGACTAACTATAAAATTCCCATATTTTTTTCGAATTATTGATTTCAATCTATTTTCTTACTTACTAAAAGAATATTTAACTAAAGTACCCAACCCATGGGTTAAAACAAATTCTAAAAAAAATATTGCTATAGCAATGGTGAAAATAAAAAAGATATATTTTGATTTCCAATTGTTGTCAGACGTGATGTCAGTAGTTCATGGGACAATGCACTAATGTTCAATTTTAGTCACAATGTCAATTACCTTTAGAAAAACAGGTGGTAAAGAAATCGTTATCCGTGCAAAGGTGATTCCCCGTATAACTGAATTAACCGAGCAGGCAATAAAAAGTTATATGGGAGAATGACTGAATAATGTAAACTTTACAAAAAATATTGAATAAGTTTCCAAATATCTGAAACTTTTGGTCAAACAGCTGACTTGCCACGGGATTTAGTTGTTTTAATTCAGTAATAGAAGGAGGTACAGCGTAAGTCTAGGAGGAAATGATTTGCTCATATCTAGTATCCGTAACACAGCTTAACTTAAATGCATAAGGCTGCATGCATCCGAATGCAGTTTCAAGCACTTGTCGTATAGCTACAACGCTTTCTACATTGGATTGGCGAGCAAAGTTGAATGATGTAAATAATTTTCAATTTTAAGCACTGATAAATATGTCTAATATATTATTAGATATTGTGCATATAAAAAAATATTTAAAGATACATTTTCTTATTTGAATAAAATACTCATAATCAATTAATACTAATTTTTACTATATTAAACATACTTGTACATTATGTAAGGCGCGCGCCGAAGTAAGTTTGACTGAGAAAAACCCAAGCACGGACGAATAGTTAACTAGGATTTTGAACTGTATCTTCTACCAATAAGGATGTATTTCCTTTGTCACAGTTTTAAGAATTAATACTTTTAGTACATTGCAGTATACTCGGATATCTAATTGCTTTGTGCGAACGCGGTGTGAGAAATCGTGGGTGATGTTTTGTTCGTGACTAATTAAAGAAAAACAAAAAAAATATATATGTATTAAAATGTTTATGTCTAATTCGGTGGGTAATAAATAGCATTTTGTAAACCCTTTTTTATCTTCAATTGTCTATTACTTGTAGAACATTTTGACTATTAAGAGTTATTCGATTAAATATATTTTAGTAACTGTTTTGCTCAATAAGTTAGTCAAATGTCTTTAAAGAGTTTCAAATTTTCATGAAACTCTAGCCGAGGTTTCACTATAGAGTTTAGCGCCTTGCTGTTCTGTATGAGTCTCCAACGAGATACCAATTCGTTTCTGCTACAAAACCACTAAAGAATGGAATTCCCTACCGACATAGCTTTTCCCCGATACTCACATGTATTATTTAAGACGAGAATTAATAAGCATGTTTTAAAGGCGTACGTGTGTTATTATTAGCTTAGGGCTCTATCTAACTCACCGTCAGGTAAAGTCCTATAGTCAAACGTGAGCATATTGCAATTTTGAAAAAAAAGGAGCATGTTAAGGTAACATTTAGAAAATATTTCTTTGAAGATTATTTGCGTTACGTACTTTATAAAGTAAAAATCTGAAATATCTTGACAAATTACTTTTCGTTTAAGATAAACCATAATTTTAAACAAGAATGACGGATTATTTAAAATGGTCGAACATTAAAATATTATTAAAGTGGAATTCAAAGATTATTGTGACTTGTATAATGTATAAAATAACATACTTTTTGCATTTTAGTGATTTTAGTAATAGGTACATATATATATGTATGTAAAAGTAAGGAAATCTTAAGATGTTTGATGTTTATTATTGGATGCGAGTTAGCGCCGTAAGTGAGGCAGCGTGGACATTTTCAAACTGAATTACAATAAACGAAATAGAGAGCAATATTTTTTAATTTTTAAGAAGCGTTCCCTGCCAACTTCTAGTAATGACCACGTGGCTTGTTTACGTGATTGAGAAATCAGCATGATTAGAACCAAAAATAGTGATGAATTCAAATTTTTAGCGTTAATGCTTTCCCATTCGGAGTAGAAATACGAATATTAGAATACAAGATATAAAGAACGAGTATTACAAACTAAACACAAAATTAAACTACATACCTGCACGTTACTGGAGAAAATTACATAGATAAATAAGTAAGATAACGTCTATTAATATGCCGTATTTGCTACAGCGCAAGATTTGTTTCTTACTTGTTTCTATTGAAAATCGCAATATTTGTTCATGTGTGGAATATTTGTTGTACAACAGTGAATATTTCTCCGCAAATATGACAGTCTGTTTGATTTGTAGGTAGGTGCATGTTACCAGTAGGGCCTTTGATAAGCTTTTAGACGCCTTGGGCACATTAGGTTAAAGGGGCCCTTATGTTTGTGTCATAGGACTAATTCGTTGGAAATTTGTTTTTTTAAAATAAATATACTTTTCGTTTATATATATAGGTGATAGTTTGGTGGTCTGCCAGGACAAATGGGCCCCGGGCATGTGCCCAGTGCCCATTGGGAAAGGCGGGCCTGATGACCAGGTCTACAATAAATGTAACAACCGATATTAATTAATATTAGGTACATTTAATCAAATACTGAATCATTTGAATAAGAAAAACAATTAGAAATTCGGTAATGATTTACGATTATGATTAGTTAATTACCGTTACACGTAATATAAAGTTGCTATATGTAGCCATAAAAGTGATACACACATTTATTATTTGACCTTATATTGGGAAAAATTTAGTATTTTTTTTTAAGAGGAGCTTAATGTTAAGGTCTTTCGTTGACCGAAATAACTGCACGTCCCTAAAACTAATAAATTATTAACCTCTCTCATCAATTCACAATTAACATAGATTACATATTGACTAACACTGGCATGTTTTAATGTAATGTAAAAATAAAAGTTTGTCTGTTACTTAGCACCCGCGCTTTTGTTCTATAGATCGATTGCTTGCGTCATACGGGACGTATGTGTTCATTGCACAGAATATTTTATAAGAAAATAATTTTTTTTCAAAGCTCGCATACTATTTACAGTCAGACTGGAATATTGTAACCCAAATTTTGCTGCTCTGCAACTGACAATATGAGCTTCCCCATAATAGTAATGTCCAAAGACAAGTCTCAGACCTTCAGATATTAGACATGAGCTACATTTATTATTCAGCCTTAAGAAGCTACTGTATTGATTTGCTTATAAAAATATGTTTACTATAATACCAAAGCAATCGCCTGTTAATATAAAATAAATAAAAATAAATAACCATCACGCCAGGTCCCTAGCGGGGTAGGCAGAGAGCACGGAGCGCCAAACATTAATATACACACATTATTTTCAGGTTCAGAGTGAATGCAATAGACAGCCCCACGATCTCGGTGACTCCGCCTCACAGCTTAGAGTACGAGTGTCCGAAAGGCGGCAGCAGCCCGAACGGCAGCGTCACGCCCACCGGCATGGTGTCCGGCAAGACCACCGCCACCACCGTGCTGCTGAGCCCTGGCTATCTGCAGAGCCCGTGCCAATGCAATCAATCCATCAAGGTACTATTGATCTGTGTGCTCAATGGACTATCAAGATTTAGTATAAAATACACACTATATTTTTTATCGAATGTATGCATGTATGTATATACTCGTATGTCCTATGGTACCTTTACTTTGTGTGAAATTACAATAAACTAATGACAAATACCACAGGGCTGTATGTAGTTGGTTAGTGGCATAATTTTTATATAAAATAATTATATTTCACAGATAACAGTCATAATTGTAACCTTGAAATCGACGATGAGTCGTCTTCTTATCTTTACATAGCACTCGTTAAACTTTATCGGATGATTATAAAATAATTTTAAAAAGTTAATTCTCCAACGCACAAGATCCGTGCATCCTAGCTCCCACTTTACGAAAAGAAACTCCACTCTTAATTATACAATTGAGTGGCAACATAAAAAAACTTATATCTATAATTCTTGCTCATTATTAAAATTTCATAATATATTAATGTCACATTATCAAAATGTAATATCATAATCATAGTATAATGCCAAAGTTTAATAACATCTTAATGGCATACTGACAAAATGTAATAACAGGTCAACATCATATTGTCAAAATTTAATAACATCTTAATGGCGATTCATAACAATAGCAAATTCAATTCAAATCTCAACGAAGGACATTAGTGTTATTGTTGTACTGTGAACTGGCTGAGTTTGGTAAATTGTCGTAAAAACAATTACATTTAGTTATGCGTAAGCGGTTATTTTACCGATGCAAGGGAATGTATTATTTTTTATTATTCCATTCATTAAAAATATTCCAATGAACCGTTCCAACCAACAACATTCCACGAGCTCACTGCCACACTTTGTTATCCTAAATCTATTTAGCTCCTTTTCTTATTCAATGTGGTTAATATTTTTTTTTAGTAATTCCATTAAACAGCATGTATTTAATAATAAAGATTATGTGTAAACTTTGGCAGAGTGTCAGTGAGGTGGCGCTCGCGATGCCCGTGACGCCTGGATGGGAGGAGCCCACGTCGCCGGACGGCCTGTCCTGGCGGCGGCTGCACATGTCCAGGGCGAAGCTGAAGGCAACCGCGACCACGTCGGAGTTGCTCTCAGGTAACTGGAAAACGAACTCGAAAATGAAAAATAAAATGAAATAACGCGTCCTATCTCATTTTCTCCCACGTTAAATCTTATGAATGTATGTGTCTGTCTTTTTTTACTGCCGCTTTTTCGTTTCATCCACTTTCAAATCACAACGATGCCAACGAAGTTTTCACTTCACAAAAATTGTTTATTTGCACCATACGTTTTTACATAATAAATCAATCAATGTCGGGACATTTATACCTGTGTCAGGATATCTCAAGAATTCTGATGATTCAAGACGTAACAAGAATATATACACAACTATATAATAAATTACATCTATATAAGTAAACAATTATATGTATGCGTATGCACGAAGCTAACCAGCCGTTTGATTACCACAACAGGCTCTGCTTATTTTGTGATCATATTATGAGGGCGTAGGATATTATTTTAACTTTGATTATTTTAATTTTCTATAAAACTGTCTAGTAAAATATACAAAACCCTTTATACAACCTACGTAGCTTTAGACACAACAAACACAATTAATTCGTACTGTTTATATTCACAATATAATAACAATTATAATAACATACACCAAATAGATCGGGCGCTAGTGGATGGGTGAGTCAAGAGCCTCCGAAACCGGCGTGTATGCATGAAGAGACTGATGAATGTGAATGAAGCACGTCAGGTTTGCGAGGACAGAGATGTTTGGCACTCCGTGCTCTCTGCGCACCCCGCTAGGGACCTGGCGTGGCGGTTATTTATTTATTTGCATCTTGTTATAGTGTGTGTGTGTAATTTCAAGTCACTCGTCTTTCTACACAGGTTTCGCAATGGTGGCCATGGTGGAACTGCAGATCAATGAACCAACGAACGTCCCGGAATGGCTGTTCGTTATGTTCGCTGTGTGCACGACAGTCCTAGTTGCCGTGCACATATTCGCTCTAATGATCTCCACTTATCTCTTGCCCAATATCGATGCGGTGAGCAAAATGGACACGCCCGGTGGACCAGCGAGCGCGTTGAGGGACTCACCGCACGAGAGAATGAGGGGTTTTATTGAGCTGGCTTGGGCGTTTAGTACAGTATTAGGTGAGTTCGCCAGTCTACATAAACTACATGTACTGGATTGTATGAATTTTCAGCCGAACATTGATGGTTATGAAACAGGATTTTTCCTCTCTTATTTGCTAATTTCACCAGTGAGGGCTAAATCCTCAAAAAAGATAAAGTTTCAACCTTATTTTTTAATATACCAACCACTGTTATACAAGTATAGCATCAAGCATCAAGTGCTCACTAAGTCCGTATGACAAATATTTGTGAACAAAAGCATCTACATACTTACATACGCATGTACATAGAATTAGCCATCTGGTTAGCACAGTATAGCCCTACCGACTTTAGGATCAAGTAGCTATTTGTGAAGATGGTCCAAAACACTTATTTCTATCTATTGAGTTACATAAAAGCTGATCCCATTAACTTCGCAGGTCTATTTCTATTTCTGGTCGAAATAGCTATTCTCTGCTGGGTGAAGTTCTGGGACTACTCTTTCGCCGCAGCCACCGCCGCTACCGTCATTGTAATACCAGGTGATTTGCCTTCCCTTTTTTACAATGTGTTTATAATATTTCTTTTTATGTCAATAGAGTGGTTAAAATGCAGCAGTCACGAGTTGCCGCTGCCGTCCATAGACATCTGCAACCTACCTTGAACAGGAGTATTTGTCCTAATCTTGTTCACATAAATGTTCCCATTCTTGAGGGCTGACATAGTCGCCGATAATATGCACATGGACTAGTAACCACACTCTTCAAACCGAAACTCAGATTGTTATAATAATATCTGCTTCACGGCGGAAATAGGTGTAGCGGTGGTGCTACCCCGCGCGAAGGTTTTTGAAGGATCATTCTCGTAAATTGCAGAAAATTATGATAAGTGTACATCTATATCTCGTGCTGAAAAGGCTACAGTTTAGCTAACAATGTTCATGTTAGTAGATTTAAAACTAGATTTTTAAACTTTACCGATATCAAAGTATTGATTATCTGTACTGCTACTCTAGTATCTATAAGAGAGCAACGTCTTAAAGACGATGCCACGATATTTATTAAAGCCACACTATGACCATGAACAGTCTAAAAATAAGTACCATAATAGCCATTCATTCCAATTGAACTTTAAAATAATCACATTTTTTTTTAAATTCTAGTGCTTATTGTGTTCGTGGCGTTCGCGATCCACTTCTACCACTCGCTGGTGGTGCAGAAATGCGAAACTTCCGTGCAGGATATCAAGCAGCTGGAGAGCATGAAGCGGGATCTGGACACGGCTACTGTTAAGGTCAACATGTACTAGGAAGAAAGAAGAAATGTCTAGGAGACATATTGGTTTAAAAGCGTGCGATAAAATCGAAATTTTAATGTCTAATGTCGACCGGTTTGAGTGTAAAAGACATGTATTATAAGATTTACGAACGGTCTGATCAGAAAATATTTGTAATTGTTAAGCAAATGTTATCGCTTCTATGTACGAATTTAGAGACAATTCCCAGGGAGATAATTGATATTTTCATTGATTTTTAAAATAAATCAATTTATCAACCACGCACATAATCCTAATGGTATCATATTATGCACATAGGTGACATATTGATTTAAATGTATAAATTTTTATACAAATCAGACGATATTATTATAATTTATACAGATAAATTAATATGTAGGTAACATATTACATAATTTATCTATATAAATTGTGTATCTGTTATACAAATCAGAATTAAGAAATTAATTTATACGCAATGTTATTACTTCTATTACATCTAAATTAGATAACTCTCGACATTCTTGACCGATATTCACCTGAATAGAATAATTTCAATTGATTTAATTTAATTATCATATAATTGAAATGTAAAGCTCAATGATTATTAACGAATCGAATTAATTTATTGGAATCGAATATATATCGAATATTTTTTTACAGTGGTTCAGAACCTTATATTGTTAGCATTAAATAAACACCTCATAAATAACTGGCCGATATTATTTTGTATATTTTTAAAGACATACCTCATTACTGACAATCTTATTATTATTGTTAGAAGAATTGAGCTCTTGTCTCGAATAACTTTATGGGGTCCAAATGACCATTTATGCGTATTTAAATATATTTAAAATTAATATCCTAAAATACAATATTGAAAACAGTATCTTTATTGAATACTATTTGTAGAATATATAAAATTCAAATCAGTGCTCAAAGTAAAGTAATAAAATCTCAAAGTGCGTTCATTCAAGGTTTGTATATTAAAATTATATGTTTTATTTAATTAAAATTGTTTAATTTAAATTGCAAAAATATGATTGTTAATTTATTTTGATATACATATATTAATTTATTTAGATATTTAATTGATCTTTTGTTCAATGCATGAAATCACGTATTGCGGTTAAATTTGTGACAATGTATTTGACATCACAGAAATAAAAAAAAACACCAGAATTAGAATCTCCTTCGATATATTACGATTTAATTACAGATAATATAGTCCTTGGGATAATTATGTTTGTTTATATGTATGTATGTTATTTGTACCATTAATATAGTAAAGTAAATATTAAAATTACATACAAAATGTCGGCTCTTCTGGTAGTCCGAAAGAAGTAATGGAACGCAAACTAGAATCCGTTCTAATTTAATACCTACTATAGACACTAAAGAACACCACTGCAACGCAACAACTGAGGTAATTGACACTGACAGGTGTCGTTTGGTGTCTGTGACAACGATGGGTTCGGATTTAACTATGGAACTTGTACCGAAATCAAAAATAATTTGTATTCGATCAAACCTATCGATCCGAATAATGTGAAAATGATTTCGAATTATCATGTTTTACATAATACACGTTTGTCATTCCATATTATTTTCGCACTAGCCTTATAAATTTAAGTTGGATTAAAATGATAGATAATATAGTACAACGAAAATGTTTTATTACAATCTCTATTTTCACAGTTCAAACAACATATACACTTGATGTCAACCAATGACAGTCACTGCAATTATCTCTACTTTATAATAGCCAATATTCAATTTATTTTCGCATATGAAATAACACGACTTATTCACTCTTACATAATATTTTTCGTGAGATCGAACGCGTTTGGTGTACGAATATTGTGAAAGATTTAAAAAAAAATTAAACATAATGTAAACATTTAAAATCAGTATTCATTTGTTGATTTAACTCATTATTTAATACAATTTGTCGCTATAGGGATATATTTTTATGAATAAAGATTATTGAAGATATATAGTATTTTATTCCTTAATAAAATGAAATAAAAACAATACTCCTTATGCATCTTTTTTACTTTAGTAGGCAGGAGTTGTCAAAGCCATTGTTTACAACGCTTCTTATTTGCAATTATACTTTAGGAATACTTCACCAACCTTCTCCATTGTGACGATGAGTGACTAATCAGGGATATGTTTTAACCGCCTTTAACTTCCGACGAGTTTTAACGACTGGTACATAACCAGGGCCTTTTTTTAGAGTCCTTGGGCGTCTTAAGTTAAAGATGCCTTTATGTTTGTGTCAGAGGACTAATTTGTTAGAATGTTGATTTTTTGAAAAATAAATATACTTTTCGGTAATAGAAATAGGTTGATAGTTTGCTGGCCTGGCAGGATAAAGGGGTCCTATCGATCGCGGGGCCCTGGGCATGGGGGCTCACAGTGCCCATTGGGAAAGACGGGCCTGTACATAACGACATCCATCGGGTCCGATGCCTAAATGTAGTGAGTAGGAGCGTAGTAATACTAGTAGTAACATGGTAGAAGTATTTACTCCAAACTAGTAACACAGACGTAATCGTGCCGCCAACGGTAACTCACACAAGTGCTAGCACGCGGCGTTACTCAACTTTATAGATCGTTTGTAGTCTATAGGGCTACGAGCCCTTACCGATTTTACTTTGATTAAGATGCCATTAATACGCAGTTGATCACTACAGTTGAGAAACCTCATATACTGGTCGGTGTTAACCCAGTTGTTTCTTTTGACACCGTTCTGAAGTTCCGAACAGCGTTTGACAAGGAACACTGAAAACGTGAAGCCAACAGGGTGTTCCATAAAATAAAAACATTTGAATTATTATTTATTCATTTATTACTTACTTTTAAACTTACAAAATTCAAGTATTGTAAAAAAAACATAACTAAAAAAAATCTTCATTCACATACAAATGGTAGAATGTTTGTTAAATATGCAGCTTGTTTTGCAATTAGTTCCTCAATATCCACTAGTTATGTTAGAATTGAAACATCAATTTGCTGTTTGAATAAGATAAAAACCGTGTTATAATAAAGAGCATTTCTTAGCAACCATGTTTTATCGCTTGCTCAATTACCATTTGTATGTATGCGCACACAATTTCTTTTCCAAACGCTAAAATTAAAACACTTGTATAATCTGTAGTTGCTTATCAATTTTTTTTATATTCTGAAATTAAATTCAAAGTACGTCGAATGCGAGTTTTCTTACCTACTTCTTACCTACTCAATGAATGACTATGAATTAGTAACAGCGCCATCTAATGATAATAATGAGGACGTTCGAAACAACCAATCGCGCGTCCTCTAACGCTGCCACATTGGAGGGCGAGTTGCTCGATATCGAACGAGTCAAAAACTCGCGCACTCAAAGCACTTTTATAACAATAACACCATATTATAAAACAATAACATGCTTAACAAACAATATGAAAGGTGAAAAACTTTAATGCAATGAATAAACACATGGTACTTACATTTGTATCCGTAATTATCACAATATAGTTAGTTGGGTTGAAATAAATACTGATAAACAATTAATAGCATGATAAACAATTAACCACGGATCAGGGGGTGCAGTGGTTAATGAACGTAACTCCTGAACAGGGGGTGGTGGGTTCGTTTCTCACCCGGGATTAATATTTGTGTGATGAGAACATTTATTTGTTTTTTTCTGGGTGTAAAAATTCCCCCTTCCCTTGGGCACATGATACAGTCATATTAAATAAATAATTATTGTGTTCATTGCTTTCACAAACAATTATGGTACACAGATCTAGTCATGTGTAACACACAGTTAATATATTAGTACTCATTAATTTGTTAAAAACAATACCACAACTCTATTACAATTATCAGTCAACCGTTTCATTGTTTTACTCTTGGATACCACTTTTGGATCATTCAAGTATTACTCGAGCAGAATTTTAATAATTCTTAATCGCCCCACGCTCTCACTTCCCCTTGTCAGCAAAAAATTTTCAGTCAATGTGTGATCGAATACATGATTTATTTATTTATTTTTTATTTTTTTATTTAGCTATAGGCTCGCGTTTGACTGCTATCCCACCCGATGGAAAGCAGGATGCAGCCTAGGATGAAGCACGCTTGCCTAGAAAGTGCCTATTCACTCTTGACTTGAATAATTTAAATGAAAATGACTCCATTTAAAATGAGAAAGTGAATAAAATGGTCTCATGCAATCACATCTGCTCATTATTGGCAATATTATTGGTCATATTCTTTCGACCTCAGCCTTTTTTTAGGTCCGATTATGTTTTATAGGAAATTGGCCTCATTCCTCAATTGTTGTTGAGATCGCCTATGTTTTTTTACATTAATTTAGATTTCTTTATTGGTTTTCATAACATGGGAAGAGTGCACACTATATTTCCTATCTTCTATAAGAGATCTATAAGAACCGATTCTTTGTTACGATAAAAGTAAATGACAATAATAATATTAATTATTTTCGAGAATCCCTGAATATACGTTTCAGTGTCAAACATCCTACCTGCCTAGATTGCTATATTTATCCAAAACAGAACCTACAAGTTTTGTAAAAAAAATTAGAAATCATAAATAAGCATTGTTGATGTAACTGCTATGCAGATCACCCCACCTCTATGTCTTCAAAAATAAACACAACAGAGCAACAATGGAGTGAGGGGGGGGGGGGGGGGTACCCCTCCGGGGGGGCCCCCCCCCT
>DVPR01000661.1:0-12956 GCA_018239345.1 Oxynetra stangelandi | reverse complement strand
AGATGTTTGGCGCTCCGTGCTCTCTGCCTACCCCGCTAGGGACCTGGCGTGACGGTTATTTATTTATTTATTTTTATCCGATGAAAAGAAATTCCAGGAAAACAACTCCTTAAGAAACCTTCACATTCTTGTTTGCTACTGAAAAGGACTCTACCAATCTTTACCTATTTCGATTACACCGTTGTCTGACGGCGGTATGTCATAAACCACCAGCTGTTAAAGTTAACCGTCCACCCACCGAATGTCTTCACATGTCAGTGGATTTTATGACATCAAACGGGATTTATATTATTGCATATCCTTACTCGTAAAACGTTATCAAGAATGTAAAAGACGCGCGGTAACCCGGCTTGAACATCTTCCGTATATCCATGAACACTGTGCATAAGTAGTAGAAAATACTTACTAATATGCGGTCGCTGCTGCCCGAGCAGGACCGGCCGAGAGTAGATCATGAATTAACTGTTACCAACTGCAATCATACTAACATCACTAATTGGACTAATGTTACTAACAGTTGCGCTCCTTCTGTCCTTTCAGCGATTTATATGAAAATCTAATAACACCATAAAAATAATTACGAGCCTACGTAAACTCAATATTTTATGTTCTACGTGTCTATCTCTTTCTTTCGATATTTACCGCGTCTTGCTACTATACTATACGCACGTGTTGTTCCCTCCTTATTCCGGTTTATATTGCTTTTACACCGCTGAATTCGCAGCCTGGAAGAAATCGCTGCGAGAAAGTCGACTCATTGCGACTTCTTCTATAAGATTTCTAGATAGAGTTTAATTTTTATAATAAGGAACGTTTAGTAAAATATTATTTCACATTTGCTTTACTTCCTTTATGTTTTTTAAACTATCTTTTGATCGCTCTGCCTCTGTCGAGTCTTTAAGAAGTTCACTAACATCAATCCAAACATGTTGATGTGAAAATAAACACACAGATTTATTTTTAGATTTTAATAACGGAAATGCGAATTTGAATTTAAATTCGTTCACCACATTAATGTTACCTGAAACGCGTGGTGGTTATACAAATATCAAAATGGGTCAACCGCTTTTGGTGGAATTCGGTATAAAGATAGCTTAAAACATAGGAGAGGACACAAGCCGAAAAGCGGTACTACAAAAGGTTTTGAGATTACGAAAAGTCTTATCAAATCGTCAGTGCATTTCTATAACGAATCTTTAAGCAATATGAATTGATTCATTATAATTAATTTATGTACATTAGAACGTTAATACTGGTTATTAATTTACATACTAATTTCATATACATAAACCGTTAATGAAGTTGTATCCAATAAACACCGTAATACAATAACATGGGGCTGAACAAACCTGTTCCTTCCAAGGCTAACGACGGCGTATTATTCACGATGAATTTAGTTGGTTTAATATACCATCTATTTGATCAAATATTACCTTATGATCACGACTGTCGTGTGTTCTTAGATAGTCGCAGGTTCGATTTCCGGTTATGACGCTATGATAAATTTAGATATATGCATCACAATAATATCTAGGGACATCGCACACGGCAAGTCCTCCATAGGAAAGCCTATTATGAAACTACGGACTGTTTAAATGATAAAAAAGCATGGGATTGAATATAACGTTCCACCAGGCTGTCTCTAAGCCCACCATGTAATAATTATAGAATTAAGTTTGTAAGCAGATGACAGCGGCCTGATATTTACACACGATAGCTGTCACGTGTGCTCTTTATCCGACCAAAGCCATTCAGCAACATGGCAAATTTTATTTTGTTATTTAAAATAGTGCTGGGAGTTTTTTTTCGCCGGCTTTTTTCTCCCGGTCTAAGGGGTCCAAGGGGCGCGCATGACTTTCATTAAGTGTATCTGTGTACCTTACAATGAATAAAATTACAATGATTAATTTTAATTTGATCTTTGAGTAGTCTCTTAGGCAGTGCCTGCGTTGTAGTAGCCAGATGGCTGATGAACATACATACATATATATAGTTATAGAGATTTTTCTCACTTATACACAGATTGATGCTTGTGCTCAACACACAAATATTTGCCCCGGGTGGGTATCGAACCTATGCCCATCAACACAGTAATCAGGTTCACTAACCACTGCACCAACGGGCCAAGCAAAACTATAGTAAGGTGTCGATTGGCTTGTACATATTTTTAACGTTAACCTAGATTTTATTATAAGCCATTATTATTATTATTAATAATAATAACAATTATTCAGCTTCCAATTGCTGTGTTACATGAATAATTTGTAACTTGAAAGTCATCAAGTGCGTATTGTGCTCATTGTTTTAACATACGAGTATGAAGGTGCGTGCTAACATAACGTCTAGCGGCAAAAGTTATCTTTAATATGACTTATATATTTTTCTACATAAATTGGTATTAACCCACATTTAAATATTTCTACAAACACCAACTACATATACATCTCCCTGTCTTTCTCTTATTTCTATCTGGGGTACGGTACAACATTTATACCTCTTCCATAATCTTCTATGAGCCGTCATATCCGACTACACTCCCTTCTTATGCTTATCATCTCTCGCACAGTCCATCCAGTCCTCCAGGCAGACAGCTACACGGCCGGCCAACTGTGAGCTAATCTTTATGACCGCGGCGCTTCGCTTTTGAAATTCTCTCAACATAAATATTATTTTTAGCCCGTTGTAATGGAAGCGAGAATAACCGGACGGTATGTTTTTCGCAGCGGCCTGTCCATTTGATGTTCGAAGGTCATGTATGTATTTTGGGATCACCTTATTTTCAAACGGTACATCTACATGCATACATCTCGGTACATTTCATTAGAGCACTGTTAATGGATATCTAAGTCCAATTTCTAAATTGACTAGTGTTATCTCGAAAACATCTTCATTGATTTAATTGTATGCTGAGACTCTCTTGAGATCTCAGTCTCCGGGGATGACATCGACACTATTTATCGGACACGGGTCTCATGACATAATGAGAAGAATCATAGTTTACCCCGCTGGTCAAGTGCGGTTTACAGACTTCACAAGCCTTAGATATTTTATTCCCAACATGTTGCAAGTTTCCTCACGATGTTATGCATCACCATTATAGCAAGGGATATTTAATGTAAACGAAAAATGTAAAGAAAGGCTTGCGCGCCAGGATTTGAACCCAGGACCTTCGATCTGAAACCTTGAATTCCATACCACTAGACTATCACGGTCAACTGTATTTAACGTTCTCCGTTGTCCTCGAACTCTTCTTAACAGAAGATTTTGATACGGCACTCCCTTATTCCCTCCTTTCGAACCCTCGGCCGTGTAGCCCTTTAACCTTAATTGTTTTAAGAAGGTCGAGAAAAGGTTTAGAAACCGCGCCGCGCACAAACTCCGCTCTTACGAAACCAATTGACTACGATCGTAAGAGGTTTAAATGCACGCATCTCGCTCTACAAAGGGTCCAAAAGGGTTCATGCCCATTTGTACCGATCCCGTTTGTATCAAAGGGAACATTTAACACACCCTTTAAATAAGGAACTTTAGGTATTTGTTTCATACAGCGTGTCGAACGAAACGTTACTGAAACAATATGAGTATGTGGTGCTACATCTAGGCTAAATCTAGGTTGGTTCACTATAACTAGTCATCTGATTGTATTTTGTGACTAGATTGTTAAAATAAACATAAAAAATACCATGTTACATGCTTAAATTATTCAATAAGGAAACGAATCATTTCATCTAAATATATATTTTTGGTAAGATGGCAATCAATTAATTCTTAACACATTCTTAAATTACTCATAAATGTTATTTTTATCCCATGTTAAGATTAATATGGTTGATTCATTTTGAGGATCAATAGACAATGCATTCATTCTTAACAAATTCTTTAATTACTCAATAAATGTAATTTTAATTTTATGTTTATGTTATAATACGGTTAATTTCATTTCGTGAAGCAGTAGGCAAAACCATAATTCCTAACATATTCTTAAATTACCCAATAAACATAACTCAAATTGTTCCTTAATATTAATTTGTTTAATTTCATGTCGTGAATCAGTAGACAATACGTTAATTCTTAATACAGTCTCAATATACACATGTAAACACCACCCATAGTCGAACTTTGCATTGCTGTACGCAAAGCGTGGACTTATCAAAGCCAAATATCATAATCAATTAGTCACATGCTTATGAAACCCATAGAAAAGCTTCTAATCATTCTTATATATAAAGACAGGTTATGCAGCTTTATAAGATTTTCAACTGACTTTAATACTTTATCACACAAAAATTATAACGAAATCGGTTTCAGATACACAAGTAGAAATAGGTTTATTTGAGTGATACTTCACACTTACAGTACCTTCAGACGTAAGCCTTGATCACATTTAATAAATAACCGTGTAGGCCCTTAGATGGTTGCGAAGTAGGTTGATACATAGCCGAGTGAGGGGAAATGGATGGATTTAACACGTTCAGTATGACTTCGGGTTGAAGATTTATATATCCCATATATTACGGTAGTTTAGATGTGAAGCGTGTCAAATGAAACTTGTCTTATTGGAATGTGAGGTTTCCGGTCGGCCCTTTTACCGTTTTAATGTTGGGGACTCTTTTAAAATGATATGGATTAATGTGAAGAGCCTCCGAAACCGGCGGTTATGCATGAAGAGACCGATGAATGTAGACGAAGCACGTCAGGTTTGTAAGGACAGATGTTTGCCACTCCATGCTCGCTGCCTACCTAGCTAGGGACCCGGCGTGACGATTAGTTATTTATTTATTTTTAACAATGCCACTGTTTACCACGCTGATCGACTGCGGGTCGGTAGGCTTGCCACGCCTCGGAGAACTCTTAGGTGTGCAGGTTGATGTTAATGTTCCCTTCACCGTCGCAGCAAGTCATATTTAACGTTGAATCGCACATTTTAAAGAAAGAGGTGCGAGCCAGGATTTGAACCCCGGATTTGAACAGTGGGAGGCTGAATTTTAAAACACTACACACTAAACACCGTAGGCAGACTTTAGTTTTAATTATGAACAAGCCCCAATCTTTAATCCTAATTTAAAGTTTGGGTCTTATCAATAAACGATTTCAACATATGTGCCCAAAATTCGATTCAAATAAAATAACGCCTATGTATCTTCAAACATTTGGTTTGCATCCGAGCTGACCATTAAGGTCGGATGTGTAGGAATAGAGTCGAGCGCGAGTACACAAACAGACAAACAGACAGAGAAACAGACAGATAAAAAACCTAGCTTCTATTTTCTATCACCTTTCTTCTATCACCCTCTCTCTTTCTATCCTACCTCCTATTTTATACATACCTTTAATGTACAGACGCTCTGAGTTCTAATGTTATATTATACATAATAATATGTGCGGATAACACTACTTCATAGTGTTCGACTTTCAGCATGATTAATAGCTGTGTATCATTGAATTAGTTCGGTTAATTTGTTATGGTATGTGAAGCGGAGACGGTGTTTGATTGCGATTTCGTGGTATGCCAATTAAATTACCACGTGGCTTGCTGAAGCCTATAGGTATCTGAATGATTGGTTCAGTGGTTTGTGAACCTGGCTGCTGAATCGGGATCTCGGTTTCGATTTCCACCCGGAAGTAACTTTTGTGAGTTGAGCACAAGCATTTTTACTGTGTTTGGGTCTAAAAATAGCCGTATCGGCCATCTGGTTACCATAACACAGGCGTCGCTTAAGTGCTCACTCAGTTCAGACGAGTTGAGGTCTCGAGGTAAACTAATACACATCCTGCGGGACCAACAGCTAATATGCTCTGTGTAGCTTACAAATGTTTGATACCGAGAGAATATTTTGTTTTCGTTATCTCGACTATTTTATATATAATTTAAGTGCACGTTATTAATATTCAGAGCATTGTGTTGCCGCAAATTCAATCTAAAGCCGACGGTTATAAATGAATAAAACCGTTATGATAATTAGCTATTATAATATTATTATTCTACCGATACTGTTCGAAATATCTTAAATTGTATATTTCTCGGAATTAAAATGGTTATGGTGATTTTTGAAACGGCATTAATTTTCCTTTTTTATTATTATTTTATTATTATACGATAGGCTGGCATTAATCGCGACGAAATATTATACTACCGTTTTGTAATTGCGCCGCGAAATTATAATCGGCCCATTCGATTAAAAATTAAAAGCAGATTGTTGCCAATGAATTTGTTTTATAATAAAAAGTTTTCTTTACAATTATTTCAACACAGTTGAAGTTAATCCGAATTAATATTTTTTATGAATGAAACAACTTCAGGCTTACGTATAATTTTATGTATGCGTATGTGTGTTTATGTGTGTATGTTCGTATGTATGACTGTATATAAGTATGTATGTGTGTGTATTGAGCTAGTTGAATGTATGTTGTAAATTGGCCTTTGGCCTTTGCCTATTGGCCGGCCATAGATCTTTTACCACCCTTACTACTCTTGCGACTGGCAACCACACCCTTCAGACCGTAACACAGATTGCTATAATAACAACTCGTTGACGGCAGAAATAGGTGCAGCGGTGGTATTTTCACGTGCGAACCGTATCCAGGTTCAAACACCTACCGGTTACCTGAACTATACTCTTATATACATGTATATCTGTATGTGGGTATGCCCTAGTTGCGATTGACAGAGATACACAGAGAACACCGAACAGCCCATTAAGCCCATAAGAGTTAACATGAAAGATAACGTCATTTACTGAAAGTTAGATATAGTTAATGGAAACCGATGAAATAATTGAACCAGTATTATCTATCTTGCTCTTCGCAACGTATGTTTATAAAAATAATTTAAACTATGGAAGGTACTCAAAACGGCGGCTTTACTAACGCGTTCTGCTTACCTTACCCTTGTGATATTAAGAAATAGAAAGAAGGCCAAGATCATTTATGTACGGAAACCACATGCATTTATTGGTATTTAATTAATCAGATTATATAGTGTTAGCCTAGTGGCTTAGAATTCGGCTAAACAGTGATAGCCTAGTGGCTTAGAATTCAGTTCTCACACTGGCTCACGGACCACTTCCGATTTCAAATCTGGACGCACAGCTCTTTCTTGATTCCTTAAAGATTTGGAATTCGGCATTTCACTCGATAGGTTGTGATTTCAAATCCCTGGCATACTCTTGCAAATACCTATATCTTTTTTATATGATGAGCAAACGAATCACATCTGAAGACTCGAGAAACGCATTCACTCTTTTTCGAACTCAGTCCTTGTCGAAGTTATATGTATGTGTCTTAAAGATTAAATATCCCTACCTATAGCAGTAATGAGCAACATGAATTCACCAATGTTATAAGTCTATCAAGACGCAGCAGACCAGAGGGGTCAAGGTCATAAATATACTATGACCTTAACCCTTTTCATTTTGATTGACGTGAAATGATAAGGGAGCTGATGAGATGTGTCCTTCGTGAGATGAGATCGCTTTCATGCTACGAAACGCTCGTTACCTTGATGCGCTGGTGATTCAGAGACGACCTGTTGGCTTGAGCAAAACTATGCACTACCACATTTTAGATGGCTGGGACGTTTTTATAAATGTTTATGTGCTTCGGAAATTATTACAAACCATCTAATTGCATTATAAGCATCTTCAGCAGTCGTTAGACCTTGTCGACTTCTGCCTCTTCCTCGCCCTAGGTAATGTGACAACACTTATCGCCGTCTTTTTCGGGGTTGCTGGCTGGATGGTTTGACCTCAAACTTCTGCTGCCCGCAACCATAAAGCCACTAATTAATCACCTTTTTCGGCAAAACCTTTCTACTTGAATTTTTCACTAACAATTATTTCTATTAATTCTTGGACCAACGTGGTTGAACACGCTACAAGACCTAACCTATACCTGATTATATAAATAAATATTGTAATAATCCGTTTGTTATAGGAAAAATAAGTATTTTTAGTACATGCGGCTACTGCACTAAGTTTGCGGATCCGAACAACAGTAGGCAATGGGAAACAATGATATTTGGATGCTAAGTAACTATTATGAATTCCAGCATTATAATCATAAATCATCTTTAGCTTATTAATATTAAAATAAAATGTACAAAATATAAAAGAAATCACGATGAAGTATTTCAAATTTGATTAAACGATGCGTTTTTGTTTCAAGATATCACACACCCTCACCATATTATGGTTCATACCATACAATAATATATCCGTACTTTGAGTGAACAAGTCAACAAATCGAAAATGAACACTTGCAGCGAGATCAATTTAAAGTTAATGTTTGTCTGTTAATCCTATTTTAGGTTACATGAATCACTTTTTCACTTGAATGTGATTAATTGACTAAATTTTTCAGATAATTAACCTAATTAGCTTCATAAATTAAGAAATCCTAATGCCTGTTATGTTTTAAAAATTATATATGTAAATCGACAATTTTTTTGTTAACTTTTTTGTAAATAAAATAAATAAATAACCGTCACGCCAGGTCCCTAGCGGGGTAGGCAGAGAGAAAGCACCGAGTGCTAAACATCTCTGTCCTTACAAACCTGACGTGTTTCGTGCTTCTTCTTCCTTTATTGTCACACCTTTAAATACTATAAAGTTGTTACAAAAGCCGTAATGCCTAATGGCTTTATCTGCCAGTCAACCCTGGCTGCGCTATTTCAACCTATTCACGCTTGGTACAAATATAATGAAGGGAATAGATTACCAACCTATATACATGTATAGTGTATTCATGAGCATTATAGAGCGTGTATCCACATGAGTTGTAATCCTATAACGAACTTGTCTCAGCGGGATTTAGTATCGCTCACCTGGTATTAGGCATAAGCATACTCTACTAGGAGACTATGAACATTGCGAACACGCCTCATGAATATGTATGTATACATAGGATGTAATTTTGACATGTGTATCTGTGTGGTGTAGATTGAAAAGTATTAAGGTGTCACTAATATATCAACAAAAATATTTTTCGTGTCTTCGTTTTGAGTATTTAAAATATGTGCATGTTTTATGCACTGGATGAGAATCGAACCCACGACCTCCGTATCAGTGATCTGATTCGCTAACCGCTATACCAACGGACCATTAAGTAATATATACGAGTCTATTCTTGAAAACAAAAGAATTCATGTTCAAGGGTTAATATTAATATTCTATTAAATATTCGCTTTTATCCAAGTATTTTAGTTTAATTCAGAAATACGTATAGGTATGGCGCGTGGAGGTAGCGGCATAGGTATATCAAATATGGGCTGCAATAATAGCATCGTCTGTGATCTAATGTCAAGAAAATAGTTAACATACAAAGCCACAAAGCTCACGTTAAACTTTGAGTAGGGAGTGAAGTACAATGGTGGTAGAATATGTATACGGTTCGCCCGGGGAAGTACTCGTATCACCTATTACTATCGCCATGCAGTTGTTATTATAATGGTCTGTGTGTCGGTCTGATGTCATTAATGATGTCATAATTAATTACTAAATCTTTTGGAAGAGAAAAAAAACCATCTTAATTATAGAGCACTTGCGAAACTCGTCTGTCAGAAATATCACCCAAAGTTACTGTTGGGGACGACGACGAAGTGAGCGGGAAGGTCAGCTCGGACTTGAAAAGTTTGAGTAAATTTCGATGATACTTTTAATTAAAACGCGACCGGGAGACGGATATACCCGGTGCAAAAGATGGAGGGACGAAAGGAAAGAAAAAAGCAACAAGAATCTTCAATAATTGCCTCTGATTGACGGCGTGTAATTAAAATTGTGTTTTTTCACAAAATTATATTATAATTTAAAAACTTCGGGGAAATTTTAATGAAATAAAGATTATTACTGAGTGCTTTCGTTCGTCTTTTATTTCATAATTATTTATTTCATTAAAAGGACTAAAGTGTGCGCAGACTTACAAAGTAGTCTTTTTTATCATAAAATGTATGTATGGGATAGTTTTGTTCAATCAGAACAAAGAATTATTAATTATTCGCATTAGTTGACACTTTGCGGAAGTCAATTGTTAACGAATGAATTCAATTGAATAAATGTATTTCATTAAATTAATGGATTGTATTTGATAAATGAATTCAATTTAATCAATATTTTTCTATCTATTAAATTAATTAAATAAATAAGTAAATTACCGTCACGCCAGGTCCCTAGCGGGGTAGGCAGAGAGCACCGAGTGCCAAACATCATTACAAAGCTGTCGTTAATTATATATATTAAATTAATTCATACTATAATATTAATTAGTACTAGTAATATATTAAATTAATTAAATATATTAATTAAAACTTTATTCACAAGAAATATATAAACACTCAATAATTCGCTTGATTCTTTTATACCCAACGTTAACAGGTAGTACAGTCCCTCTATACCTGAATAAATTTGAATAAAATTATATAGGTACACTTTAATGAATATATACATTATCTAATACACATAAATTGGCTAACTCAGATTGACATTTGACTTGAATTGACATTAACTAAATACACACATTAATTAATTAGCTCACATCAATTTCTTAACACACAACAAATTAACTAACCCACACACACATACATTAAACGTTCCGGTAACACTTCATAAGACTTAACAAAACTGTTTAGAAGAAAAAATAAAAATACTTATCCCAGTATACCAACCAGTGTCAGACAGCATACATTTGAACTTAATTCTCTCAAATATCTGTAGGTACACTTGACGCCAAATGTATGTATGATGCACATTTTTAATAGAATAATTTTGATTTAATTTTCTTGAATATTTTTTACATCAAGAATGTACTTTAAATTGAAATGTAAATTGTTTTAAATGTCAAACTGGGCCAAGAGCGCCTTTATTAGGCGAGAATGTGTGACAACTTCAATGGAGGTGAAGGAGGTGAAAAGAGTTATTTTTGGACCTTAGTCGAGGGATATCCTTAATATCTGTTGAACCTTGAATAAATGGGCATCTCAATATGTCGTTACGAGAATATTTTTATCGGCGTATCAAACGGATGTTCAGCCCATGTGTTTGTAAGTATCTTAATGCTGGACCCAACTGAGTAGTCGCCAAGGATCTCGACGCATCTGTCACTTATAAAAGATAAAACGCTTTCATACTTAACAGTAGTGGCGCGAGAAATTTCACAACCTAACCCTCTTGAGGCCGAATATATTTTAGGGAGAAATTTATACAAAAAAAAGGAAAAGTAACAAAAAAAACGAGGTCGCATCAATTGTCTGTATACTGTTTACTTCAGACGTTTCCACGGACGCCGTGCCCCTTCTAAATTGATAGAGACTCATGAAAAATATGAACATTCATATCACTTAAATTTACAAAATACAGAGAGTGCTATTCAATGTTACAACTCACATTGTAAAGACAGGTGCGCAATAAGATTTGAACCCAGGACCCTAGGAGTGGGAGTTGAATTCAAAACCACTAGGCTATCACTGCTATGCGCGTCGGATATCAACAAAACGAAAATATCTTATATAACACATACATACATATATAGTTAACGTTGTAATAATAATATCCTCGGACATCTCCACACACGGCCAGTGCCTGTGTTATGGTAACCAGACGGCTTATAAACTACACGGATACCTAGACATACATATACTTCTTACACCCAGACACAGAACAATTACTTCTGCTCATCACACAATCATTTGACCTGAGGATCGAACCCACGACCCCCGGTTCAGCGGTCAGCTGGTTTGCTAACCACTGCGCCAACGTACCGGTGAAACAGACATGAGGTAGTTTTAAAACAATAAATAATATTGTCAATTAAACTTTTACACCCAGAAATGCGGAAAAGTGTTAAAACATATGTTTAACGATTCGACTTTTTGCATTTGCAATCATTCCGTACTATTTATTTTATCTTCTTTATATGTTGACATAAAAAATATGTTTGTATATATTACACATAGCACACATCGGCATGACGTGCGATTTATATAACAAAAAACCATCTCTGAATTTTTTGCATCTGTACGTTCATAGAGGAAAATTAATGCATTTTTGATTGAAACCCTGAAAATTTACTTTACACAAGCAAACAAAACTCGTAAATTGTATTTATGGAATCGGTTTATTTTAGACTTTAGTCAGCCGGGTATTTATATTGCTGTACAGGTTGATTCTTTTATATTAATTTGTATTTTTTTTTGTACACACAAATACAACTAGATATTAATGATAGGATTAAAAATGAAAATTGTATTTATATAATCTGTAATGTCTCTATATAATCATGTGTAATTTATAATAATTTAATATATGGTTTTATTATAAGAATATTAAACAAATACCATTGATGTACTATGGTGGACATAACTATAACGAACAAAATACACAAGCGCTCATATATCGACACATAACGGATATTTTGATAAAGGTTATTTGGTTTTCTCTATTTCTTTTATTTAATTTTTCTATCTAAAAGAGTGCTGGGAGTTTTGTTTCGCCGGCTTTTTTCTCTTAGGCTACGATAGCCCGAAGGGCGCACAAAGCCGACGTACGACTATCAATAATTAGGACATTCATTAAGTGTATATATGTGTACCTGATAATGAATAAAACAATTTGAATTTGAAATTTGAACTTGAATATTCAGTGACAGAACAATTTCCCTACATATCCAAATTATTACATACTTAATATAATAATAATAAAAATATATTACATTATATTAATAATAATATATTACATACTTAATATTATCATATAACTCTCTGTCTGTCTATTGTTAACACTACACCTATTTTAGCTTAAAGCAGTTGGTATTATAATAATCCGTGTTTACTTGCGGGGACCATCTAGGTCCTCGAGAGTGGTAAAACTCTGTGACCAGCCACAATTTTTATTTTTATTTTTTATTTAGCTATAGGCTCGCGTTTGAGTGCTATCCCACCTGATGGAAAGCAGGATGCAGCCTAGGAT
>DVPR01000660.1:0-12963 GCA_018239345.1 Oxynetra stangelandi | reverse complement strand
ACGACTGGTATTGTTGACTACGCGAGCTTGCTGCATACCTAAATGCAAATATACATGTAGTGAAAACCTAGTAACGAAAATAAAGTTATTTATTTTGAATATTAATATCGGTATTCTCTCTTTAGAAATGGGGGTTTCCAATGTAAATATCCTGTCTTTTTTTGTGATCAAATCAGTTTATTTCTGATGAGAACAGGTTTCTTTTGCCACATTTCCACTTGATACTGCTATACTATGATTAAGAAGTAATTAGTCAAAGATTGATATCACCAAAGTTAATACATACACTAATTACAATGCAAGACTACTTCAAGTGAAACGAAAAAAAATCTATAATACAATCTAAGGTCAATTAATAATGTTAATATTATAAACAAAATTTCATAATTAAAACATAAATGGCGAAACAAATAACGAATTGGAATCGTGGCCTGTAGAACGCAACAATGACGCAGTAATGAAATAATGACAGGAAACAAAGTTGCGCTTGCCCCACGCACAGTGGACACGCTTATAGTAAAACGCGTGTAAACTCAATTAGACCTCTCTTCTGTTTAGCATTAGACTGTAAACAAACCTTTGTTCTCGTCACATAAATATTTCCTACGTTGGAATTAAACTCACGATCCCAATCATAACAATAAGGTTCAATACCCACTGCACCAACGGACCAATCAATCATTGCCACCACATCCCTGCCGTGGTCCCAACTGAGTTGATATCGAAGTCATTGCATAAAATTCCAATTCCCTATTATGTTATGTTAATTAGACATCAGTTTTGCGACCGGGCGTCAGCCTAAGTCGACAGTTACTTTGGTATTCTTTTGTTGATGGCTACACCGCTGGCTTTATGTTATGTGTACAAAATTATTGAACATTTACCTCATTCAATATAATCGCAAAATTAAATGTTACTTAATCTATGATGAAGAAGCACGTGTTCATGAAGTTTCTCAGAACAGAACGGTGTGTTTTCCGAGCATATGGCAACACAATTTGTTCGTTCTAAAAGCATTGTTATATTAGAGTTCCGCGGTTATGCGCCGCGGTGGCAGTGCGCCGATAGTGCACGCGTTCAATGTTCAAATGCAGTTGCACCCGAGCTGTGGGCGGGGGTATTTATGCTGGTGCACCGATAACCTTTATTCGACGCGGGCTAATCTTGACGCTGTATTTCAGCTGCGAATTTCCAAGCAATGCAAATCCGACGTCAGGCATATAGTATTTATTGTTTCGTTTGACTAATCGTATATCGCGCTTGTAATTTAAGCACCGTAAATATCCCACAAATAGAATGAAAACTGTTTAATAGTAAATTATTCTTCTGTTTTATCTTTTTATTTATCTATTTACCAACGTAGTGGTTCATGTTGCCTGTATATTTTGTTTCAGGAGTAGTACTAGTAAGTCGAATTTATACTTGAGTTACATCATAAACGTAGAAGAGTGGTTGAACTACTGAAATACATACATACCTTGGTGTTGAGCGATAATAGGCCTTAATCGAATCACGTACAGAATCTTCTAATATATCCAATGAAATATTGATAATAATCTAATTAAGCTAGTAACAGTGGATAAATGATAATTATTTAGCCACTCTTATACAATTTCAGCGTAAATCGTGTTTTTTATGCAATGTCAAAAAGAAAACGATCGAAATTAATTCATCGACATCAACTGGAGAATGTAAAGGTCAACTGTTTACAGTAACTGCATCTGATTATGTCTTAATATCGAAAACTTAAATTCGACGGTCCCCTGACATTACCTACTGTCATAATTATTATAAATTTTCGTATACCCACGGCAAGCTGGTGCAATCTTCGGAGAATCAAATTGATAGTCATTTACTGTAGCTTTTTACAGATAGTCTTTAATTCCTATGAAAATTTGGATATTAATAAAAATTGCACGCTGTTAAAAAAAACATTGTTTTAATGTACAATTTATTTCATTTTTAATTTGTTCTTAATTAACAGTATGGTTTCATTGAACGTTTTTAATTAACATCTTTTACATTAATCTCCTATACATATATGTATGTACATTTAAATTAAATTACTTGTTCGTTATATGATAATTTTAAAATTTAACTTCCTAATTTTGTTTCGTTGAAAATATATTAATCTTCTTCACACTAGGTTTAGATACTAATATTTTAGTAGCAATAGTGTTTGATGTAAGTACTAGAAAAATTGTATTGTTGGTCCTATATAACGGCTAGGGCACCACGAGCGACATGCGCGTGTGGTACTGGAGACAAGAATGGTCAGACACGAAGAGCACGCGCGCTCACGAGCGCCAAAAACGTAATTTATAACTACATCTACCGACCCGCCCGCGCCCGTAGGACGACTTCGTACAATATTAATATAAGCGTCAACATCATTAAGAAATTCCTTTTATTGCGACTTTAAATAAGTCCGTTCTCCGATCGCCTTTATTAAAAGAGGCTACCTTTCTCCAAGGTTTTGCAACGTCGCCCTTCTTTCGAAGCGGTTTTTAATACGACGCAATTTACTCCGACTCGCCAACAAAAGGTATTTTTATCAATTTTTAATGTTTTCACACGCTTTTTTGTTCAATAATCACTTAATCTGCGGTATTTTGGGGCAATTTATTGGCGTGTTTATGGTCGGTTATCGCACTGGAAACGATCTTTGGCTCATCGGCAAACAGCATCCAGGCGAGCTGACCGCACCTATAATGAGGCGAGCGTTTGAACAAGTCGCCGCCTGCAACAGATACCGTCTCCAGGTAACGGCTCCCGCGACCACTCTCGCAGGGAATTATACATATAATTAATGAAGAATTTAGTCGCCATTAAGCGTTAAGTGCACGAAGTAACCTTCTTTAATTCGTATCCTACAACACGTGGTAATCTAAAAATGCATATTGTAGTTATATCTCCTTAATATAATGCCATCCTATTTTAAGTGCCAGTTACAGCTTGCGTGAGTACATACATATATCAAATCTCAATGCACGGAAGTTTCTTTTGTTTTAATTTACATTAAAGACTTAACTCAACTACTTTGTCGGTCGGCACTTCAGTCTGAAGCAAGCAAATAACATAAGCAAAGTAATAACTTTGCGCTCTGGCATTCAAACATTAGATACTCTTACGCGACAAAGAAACGTTACAAAGACGTTGCTTAAAAAAATCAAACTCAATGCATATATTTACACATCTGTGTATAATAAAACAAATGAACGAAGACCTAAACGAATCAATAAGAGCAGGTAACAAAGTATTAAAACAATACGTTGTAAGCTCTGTGATTCACACTACCGGTGTAGAGCGGCGAGACGGAACGCTGCGTTTATTTGTTTTATTCAAAACGTCTCGACACGACGCCCCGCCGAATAAATCATTGGATCCCCCGTCGTTGTAATAATATGGATATTACCTCCATCACTACTTAGCTGAATTTCCAATCGAGTAAGAAATTCTTGAACCTGTCATAACGACTAATCAGTGTGGACGTCCTTGTTTATGTGACTGGGAAATAATATAATAATAATACCCTCACGCCAGGTACCTAAAGGGGTAGGCATAGAGCACCGAGTACCAAATATCTCTATCCTTACAAACGTGACTCGCTTCGTTTACATTCATCACTCTCTTCATGCATACATGACAGAGATATGCGACATACATATATGTATGTATGTATGTATGATTAAGAAGTCATACATCCTATTACGATCACATGACTGCGTCTCTCCAAGTTGACCAGTTTTTGCGTGTATTGTATTTTTCTTATATAAATGCATACAATATTCGATGGCCACTATCGTCATGTATGTTAGATTGTTGGCTTACTTGTTCGTTATTGCACACCAAAATGATTAAAATCTTAAACCTTAAAAAGAACAAATCTATATATATGTAAGTATATACTTACATGTATATATGTAGGTTATCAGACGGCTGGTTACCATAACACAGACACTGCTTACATTGGAATAAATGGCCGTGTTTAGAGAGAGATGTTTCGAGATATTTATTTATTTACAATGTGACACGAGGTATTATTAGCTTAGCTATATCGGGAATGTGACCATATCCGTGCACGCGGACCTTGATCAGAAATAAGCAGTAAATAAATTATAATCACCCTAAGAATCCTAAGCGTATCCACAGTAAGCTACCTTGAATATTTCCGAGATGCAACCTATTCGAAGGTCTGTCGTGCCCACGTTGCGCCAAATTACTCGCCCCTGCCTGTCACTTAAAATTGAAGCGTTGAGTTTTAATAATGCATCTGTTCACTCATTATGTTCCTCCTGCGCGTGTTTATACCGTGCGAAGATAGACTTTGGCCATGCTGTTCCAAAAACGATGTGATCACTGCAGCTTATAATATTTGATAACCTTGCTTAATATTTCACACACTATAATGCTTGATTTGCTTAACTGCTCTCACAGAACTGTGATTTTGGATTGTCTTTGTAATAATGGAATGCAAAAACCTCAAAAATATACCGATGTATTAATACACTTCCAAAATTCCTCGCCGCACCATCAAAAAGTCCATCTGGAGTTTTATTAGCATCATCGGAACCATACCTTGTTTATCATATAAACAGATTGAGGCGATTCCTCGAAGTCCGTCATAGTTTATTTTACCAGAGAACCATTCGTTTCAATTAACTGCCCTTCATATTTTACATCGTTGTAATGAAATCTTTAGAGGTAGATCTATGAATTAAATTCTTACATCTGTTTATAAGAAAACATCGCACCACTTGTAACCATTGTTGGTATTACCAGCCAACCATAATTGTAGTACACCAATATCCCCATGTAAAGCCTACATACAGCCTGGAATTATTCAAGTCAAAAGTGAATAGGCACTTTCTAGGCAAGCGTGCTTCATACTAGGCTGTATCCCGCTTTCCAACAGGTGGAATTGCAGCCAAACGCGAGCCTATAGCTAAATAAAAAAATAAAAAATCTTCCTTCTATCAATCAATGCATATAAAGGTACCACATATTGTCGCGCCGTGATAAACTAGCATCGCCCTTGAATAACAAGCAAAGTAACACTTTGCGACATCCACTCTCACAAATTACTATATTATTATCATTATTTAACATCTCTAATTAATAATTATGTCAATGAATAATTAATTCAATGAATTTACAACAAACATTGTGATATTTTATATGCGTTATGGCCCAACCAACCGTCGGCTTCGAACCAGTCGCATTGTGTTACGCAAAATGGCCGGTTTTTTTTTCGTGTGTAATTTTAAACGTCGAACACTTCACTCCAAGAAACAAGTGCGTGTCGCGGGTCTAATAAATTAATTGCGTTGAAACGAAACTGGGTCCGTTATATAAACGTGTGACATAATTCAGAGTCGCTGTACGAATGAAAACGTTTCGCCAAGGCCCGACGAAATCACGCAAGTGCAATGTAAGACCCTTGCATATAGGCTCTGAGCCTTAGCAACTTAAAAAAAATACATAACTTGTAAAAAAATCTTCAATTGCACCACTTCCTGTCCATTCACCTCACTTAATCTTAGTTCGGCTTAGTTGGTACGAATACACTGGATACAATACATATATGTTCATAGGCATATAGCATCGTTGGAAGGAGGTACAGTCTCTAGAGACCTTTAGGAAGCGAAAAGGCAATTTACCAGCGTACTTCATACTCTACGGGTCACATAAGTTTTATAGAAGAAACAATCAGAACTGCACTGAATATGCAAGACAATTAATTAAGGCCACCCAAGTTTCAAATGAAAACGAATAAATTTCCTTAATGTTAGTCTTCAGTTCGTTATATGGGCGTGATGTCACCGACTCATTCCCGGGAGTCGAGCTGTTTAAAGTTTGCCGATACTTTCGGCTGGTAACATTTACTGCTCTTAATAAACATTTTATTAATACACGTTGTATTTCTTACAACTTTTTATAAATTATTGGTCGTTACTCATTATTTATTTTCTCCTAGTTTAACCTATCTTAATCCCAAGTTTTAAAGAAAGCGGATCAGCGATTTTTATAAGAAAATCTGACAGTGTTAGTACCTCAAAATATTATCATATCTATTGCTATTAAAATAACTAATAGAGATAAACAAAAAGAACAACGAAATCATTCTATTTTACATATAAAGCTAATTTGCACTAACTATTGCATATATGTATACACATATGAATATAAGTAAAATCAAAATCAAAGTCACATATTTGGCTAAGTACGGGTAATAAAAGGTTTTGTAAACAAAATAAGATCGCCATATTTAAACCTTTGCAGGCATGAAAATATTAAAATTATGTCACCAAATCACAACACATTAAAATTAAAATAGACAAAAACATTTAGCATTTCACTAACACTAAATCTAACCAATTCACGAGTGATTGAACAACATTTCCAATTGGAATTAGGTACTCACTTGTTATGCGATTAATTTGATGTATTTATTAGTCCCCCATACTCATACCTAACATATGACGGGAGCATCCAATCGCGCCATGTGAAAATAAATTATCCGAGCTCTCGCGTCTGTCATGTCGCGTCAAAATGGACAGGGCATGCACGTGAAATCTTGTCCAGTCACAGCACCTTAAGTTCTGTATCTGAAAATATCTTGACAGGCCCAACCAACATCTTCACAAACGATAGCAGTCGAATGTAACGATAAAATTAAAAAGCTATATATGTAGGTATAGCTAAGTATATCATTATACTCACATCCAAAATTCGGTGAAAACTTGCTCTGTAAGGGCACTTCTACATTTACCTGTTATAAATACTATGGCATTCAAGAAACATGTTCAGATGTGTTATATACACTTCAATCGTTGGCATAAAATGGCAATTGTGTCAGTTTATATACCAACATACAACCCTATCAGAATGTAAACAGGTAATTTGCAACGCCTTTCAGTGACTCTAACTACCGATGTTAATAACTATGGCACTAAAAGCGATTGTTCTTAATTTACAACATTAATTTATCGACGTAATGGAAAGCCAACGACTGCGTGGAATGGAATGCCGGCTTAAAGCACACTCTTTCAGCGTCCTTAATTAAGGCAAAAGGTCCAGCGGCGGCGGTGGATTATAAGATCCGATTTGATTTTGATTGATATTGCGGTACACTTGTTCGGAGAAGCCTTCTTCGGTTTTAATCTTATGTCCGGGCAGTTCTTTGTGTCAAAAGTGTTATATTGAGAGCATGCGCGGATTAAATCTGACAACCATGCATGTACTCGAAAAGAACAAGACCGCGAGCGCGATAATTAAAGCGAATCCGACAAATATTTTAAACATTAAATCTAATTTCTTGCAACATACAAATCTGGTACATTGTCCAACATACAACAGTTAAACGTCCAATCAATCACGAGCAATTGATTGAATTTTTTAAACAAAAGCATTTGCTAATCTCTGTGCGCTGTTTTGAAATGTGGTAATGTCGGTTCCGTCACATTAGACATGCAGAGGCAAGAGTTAGGAGGCAGACGAAACAAACGACAATTCATCTCGACTTGTCTACAAGTCACGAGTAAACCACGACATCCTGGTTCGCTGGAAATTCTGAGAAATTTGAATTAGAAAAATTATTATCAAACATCAGTCGGACTTTTTTTTATTTATTTTGCAGTGATTCTTCGTGAGCCTTATTTTATGTGTACTTTGTTTTTCTTTTTTAATATTCCTTAAAATCTCAAGGGAGAGGCGTTTACTTTTAAATGAAATGGATTATTAGGAAACAAGGATTTAAAAATAAAAACTTTAAGGTTTGTTGTTAAATATATGTATGTATATTAATCTCACGCCACATTTTCTATAATTAATTTTAGTTGTATATTTATAGCCAATTAAATAGTTTTGATTTAATTGCTTAATACTGCATTATTATTGAAAGTTTTGACAAAGATCCACTTGAAACTGCTCACTCCCAAAGACTCATAATTTATAATCCTAAAACTATAATATATATCTAGATATATGGAACAACCTCACAAAGAATAAGAATCCGTGTCCTAAATCACGATTACATTATGAAAGACGACGTATCATGAATCCATTTTTTCATGATCTAAACATACTCGTAAAAACTAAACTCGTAAAAAACTATTGATTCTATGTCTCAGAACATTTTGATTGTCATACAGGACACAATCGTCATACAGTTTATCTTCTGAATTGATGAAAATTGAAGAATAGCGGGCAATTCATCCCGATTTGTTTTCAGGTCACGGAGGACGTGATTGTCGTGACTCAGAGCCAATGTTGGATGCCGACAGCACTGCAGACTCCATGCAACATCTGCAGATAAATAAAAAAAAGATCAATTCGAAAAGGTAAATTTTAAAATGAAATTTTCAAATAACAACCATATATTAAAATAATGGTCTCACGTTAATTGATTGTGATGAAATCATATGATACTACTGCAATGTGTTTTAAAGATTAAAACATACCTACTCCAGTACTTGTTTAATTTTAATTTAGTCGTTTTGGACATATCATTATTCTATGTAAACTATGTTGAACATTTTTATATCTCATTTATAATATATGCTTTATAACTCAATCCAATTGCCAAAGTAAATTGATACCGTAAATTACTAAAGTTATATATTAGAACATTATCTCCTATTTATTTATGACCCGATCATCAAATGCGCGGATGAATCTCTCGTAAAATTAATTTTCATGATTAACCACTTGGGAGACAATCCATGAATTTCTCACAATGGACTTGTAACTCTATACCCTTGTAACACAGTTCATTATCGAGCGTGCGAAAGTTTACAAAGAAAATAATCCCATGATTTAGAAGTGCATATCTGTCGAGTATCACCGATAATGTGAATATGGAGACAAATAGGTTTATTGGCTACCGTCGTAATAAAACAGTGTGATTTATAAAGAGCAGTGGCGCGGGTATTCGCGTTTGCGGCAGCAAATGATCTCATTGATCCGGCACGATGCGGGTATCAAGTACCAGTATTATTGGTACCACCAACAATATGGAGTGCAATAAAATTGAGCCTCACTTCGCCAATAAAATACACAGTAATCACGCGGAAATGAAATTATTACTCTCTCTAGATAAATATACACATGTATATTCACTGCCATCACCTAAAAGAGTGATTTTGTTTCAATCAAAAATTATACAGTCGATTTTAGTTTAGCAATTTTTGCATTAAGCATTCGATTAGAGAGAATCGATTAAGAATAGCCGAGCAGACAATAAAACGTTGTAATACCGAATTTAAACCGAAACAACGTCTATATTTTATGCATAGTTTGTGAACTTTTTGCTGGAAATTGTTGTAGCGCCGAAATAATTCCGCAAATAATTAATTGTGGGCCGTGTCAAAAATAGCGGAGTCGGATTGTGCAAGTCACATCTCGGCCCAGGATCCGTCACCAAGGTCGCGGCCATTCGTGCGCGACTGTACGTGGAGGTACTGGCGATATTAAAATTGAATTAGTCCTCGCATTGACTTGACCGCATCTACTTTAGATGAATTCATTCATTGATCTATATTTAACTACAGCACCGAGGTAATGACAACGTCAGTCTGAATACACAAGTACTCAAGGTGATATTCAGTCTATTATTAAACCCTCGCACCTCTATATCATCGAAAGTAAGCTAAACAAAATCGTCCGATCCCCCTGTGGTGTTTTCATTATATCTGAATGCTCCTAAGACTCCTATAGTGGAAAACATTCAGGCATGGCATCCAGAATGTCGGAATATTCCCAGGTCCAGTAGACATTCCCACATGATTTTGAATATAAACTGAATCTGTCACTCGACGTATTTCATAATATAAGTTCTTTACATTACCATTAACGTTCATACATATGAAACGGACTTGCATCACTCACAAGGGACCGCTGCCGCTCATAGATAACAGCAACCGACTCTACATGTGCAAAGCAAATTTGAAAATAATGTAACTAAAATTTTTTAATATATACTCCGCCTGTAACCTACGTGTATTTCTAAAATTATCTTAACAATAACCTTTTATGCACGTTTCTGATTTGTCCCGTGTATTTGTAAATACGACACAGATGTCCAATTTAATGTTACCCAAAAAGTATTAAAATACGTGACAATAAAGCACATGTGGATATCGGATAAAACTTATCACTGTCCCGTTTGTGTGGACGGTAAATTCGTGTTTATAGCGTACGTTGTATCCACAATAAGATATTCAAGTGATAAGTTATAAACGTATTTAATGGCCATACACTTATTCAACGGATTTTAACCACCTCAAAGGTGTCACAACACGACATATCCCGAACGATATGGCCCGCGACCGAACAGTTAACGTGTTTAAGTACGTACCACATGTTTTACGCCCATTTAATATGATTATTGAACATAAATTACATGAAAATTTCTTTACACTAAGTATGATTATATACATATATATGATTTCATGGCAATGAAATAAGTTTACACATTCGCCGTTTTGTAATTTATTATATGTGATTGCATTATTCAAAAATGTGACTTAAATATCTTAATGAATTGCAAGGTCAGGGTGCAAGTGCATTTTTTCACTGACCTCAAAATACCTGCAGTATCCGGTTGCACGCCAACTTGCAAAAAAAATTATATTTGTACGTACAAATATGTACCTACATATATAAGGAACATTCTAGAATATTGATTAATTTTAAAATTTTAATAGAATTTCAAATAAAGTTCGCCAAAAATGAATTGAAATATTAAACTCATAGCAAGCAAGAGAAAGCGTTATATTTTGGTAAAACAAATGCTGTCGCGATCGCTCTGGTAACAACCTCCAGAATTCATTTAATCATGATAAGAAACCTCGCACACCAACCAGACTTGTTTAAGAAAAAAAATCCATTCCATTTTTAAGTACATATATACAATTTTATACATATGTTATTTCAAAACTGATCATTTTTTAAACAATTTCATCGCTAATTTTAACCCTTTACAATTGAGTTTTGAAAATCTCCTATTGTGGTTGCGTACGTCATAAAAAGAAACCGAAGTCTAGATCTAACATTGTGAGCTTCAAACGTTCAGGCTTTGCTATGATTCATCTGTCAGTCAATCTATATTTTGGAACATTTTAATATTGTAAGGCAGGTCATTCAGTTATCTGGTTTTCCATGCATATGTTAAACCACGGCAGTAGATGTAGGATCTTCTTATTTCTACTCATGACTACTATCCACAGATTGTCTGGAACAAATATCTAGTTAGCGACAAGACTACATTTTGTATACATTTCTCTGTTTTTCTGATATACATTGTTCTATTGTACTTTTGATGTACAATAAGGAATTACGAATTATATTTAAAAAAAACTTCTTATTCTAATTGATATTTATAAAATGATAAGCATCACGATTGCACTGATGACGATTGAACGCCTTTAATATTCGAATGAATAAGACAATAAAAATTGCATCATTTTTACATCGCTTACGAGTATTTTATCAAAAAATCTGGACCTACTTAGTTTTTACTGACGATGAAATTAATTTTTGCTACGATTATACCGTGTAATTGGTAACTGAGTATTCCAAATTGTCGTTTATTATCTTCATTCGTCTATTACACGGTACAACAAGACAGCTGTAATCGCTAAAGAACATCTTGTTACGCTAAAAAAATATAAATCATACAATATTCGATAATTTTTACCATTGCTCAGTAATAATAATGGCCATAACATTGCTATGTTATTGATATAGTTCTTGGAAATCTCTTTTAAGTAAGCCTTTGAAGGACATTAAAATTATTGATCAATAAGTTATTTAAATGAAAAAAACAAGTGAATATTTCGAAAAATACAGTAAACTATGCGTACAGTTTTGAAAAACTATCTGTTTTTTTTTCTATTGAAACGGAATGGACGGGTGCTATTTTATAACGACATTTTCCTTGTAGCTACACTTTTTTGTGTGACAGAAGACGGATTAGCCTTGAAAACACGGAAGACAATCTGGAGAATATTTTTTGGTGCTTATTTCACAGTAGCACCTCTATTCAATCCATTTATAATGTAACGATTTAAAATCTAATTGCAGAACGTAGGTACATATAACCTATTGTTGGGATAGAAAAAATATGCTTATCAAGAAACCATCTTGTTTCGTAAAACTGTTCATTTGTTCCTTTCATGACACTCTGTAGGCATTTATTTAAACACTTTATTTAGAACTCAATGACCTTGAAACTATATTCGTTGGAATTATTCATTCGTATTCTAATCATAAAAAATTGATTCGATCTTATTATACTCATATAATTATACAAATTATTATACGTACATAATGCAAGATAACTTTTCAAGATTGCTTTTATGCAGATTGCAAACAAACATTCTATTTTTAATTAGAATTGTGCAATAATAAAGCGTGCTTGATTACATTTTAGCTCTCAAAATAATAGTTGCCGGTGACGTAGTGCAATAATTGAAAAATTTGCAACAATACTTACGAACTGTGTATGCAGCGCCTTGGGTACCACTATCTACCAGTCGCGGTCGGATCTCTGATCACTGACATGATCATATCGCTGGGGAAAAAAACAAACTCCTACCAATTTCACGCAACACAAACTTCGTGATCGGTTTTTGCCTGTTATGATGGCAAACGACAATTTCCTACTCTGCCTAATTGTCCCGGGCCATTGTGGTCGCTTAGTACATCGGGATTTTTTGCCGCCTCGCATGTCGGCTCGGTCACCTTGCACTTTCGATTTTGCCCGCGTTATGCCTCATTTACATTCAGTGATTATTTGACCGAACTATCGTACGACACAGTTGTCGGATTCTACTCAAAAGATGAAGCTATGTAAATCAATTCTAAGACGACTCGTTTTGGTGGTCCAACTTATATCTGCCACGAGCCCAGTGGCACAAAGGACACTCAGCCCTAGTGAGTGGGGCGGATATGATCTCAAAC
>DVPR01000659.1:0-12970 GCA_018239345.1 Oxynetra stangelandi | reverse complement strand
GGGCAGGTACGGTAATTAATTATTATGTGTTACAAGTGAATATTAAGTTTTTTTTATATATAAATGTCTATATATATATATATATATATATATATATTTAAATGACTAGTGATATGTAATGATAACTCTACATAAGTATGGTAATATTTATTTTAATGTTTAATACATTATTTAATTATGTTATGAGATTGCCTTTTTTTGATAAAATATAATCATATTGATAATTACGATTTGTTATTGTGATGTTCGTTTGAACTTTTCCATAATTATTAATAGTAATAATAATACCAATAATAGATTATATACACAACGCACCACGAGGAAACTTAAAACACTTAAATGTAAATTAAAATAATTATGTCTAAATATCAGGTTTTTGGTTAATCCCACACAATTATGGGACTACAGAGCGCATTAAAAAAAACTCGAACCGTCGAGGTAGTAAGCGTTTAACATATACGATAATTTTAATAACAATTGCATTATGCTCATTATTTAATTCCATTCACTATTTATTCAATTCACTAACAACATCAAATCTCACCAATTTACACTCAAAAATTTCAAAAGTCTAATTTGGTCACATCTATAAGGAAGGAATAATATTATTTTATCTTTTTATTAGAGGGTAACACCGAACAACTTATCGCCTACGTAATACAATGCTCTTCCTATTAACAAATATTGATATTTGATAATGATAAATTTCAAAACGTCGAAAGTGTCCCGCTCCGGGGTTTATTTTATTTTGATGTGACATCGTGCCCTGAGGCCGTTTGCACAGTGACGTCGCACGCCGTACTTAAGCCCGGCTCGGGGCTTAAGCGGGGGGCTTGGATCATACGTTCGACTCGGGGCCCTCCGTGTTGTGCTTGAAGGAAGCGCGGATCCTCGCCAGGTACAGCGCGCAGATGTGGCCGTAGCATTTGTTGTACCATTCCGGTGTTCTGCCCCTAAGGTTGGAAAAAGATTGCCATTATTTTTTTTAAATGTTTTTTTAAGCATCTAAAAGTGAGTCGTGATACTGAAATATCGAAGACTCAGATAGTTGCCGTTAGACACGAAGCTCGGCCTCAGATAAAACAAATATTTGTGTCTCGAACATTATTTCTTTTTATATTACCTACATACATTTAAAGATCTGCTAAGAGCCCGAACGGGATGGCCACACGTGGATATTTTCAAGATATCTATTTATTTAAAGCGGTTAAGGCATTCGAATGGGGCCAATGCGTTGTCCGTACATGGTGTCGACGCGCGCGAGGTGCACGAGGCGGCTGCGGCCCTTGCCGGCGGGCTGCGCCAGGTAGCGCGAGGCCAGCACGACGCCGCGGCCGCCGCCCGGCGCGCCCGCCCCGCCCGGCGCCACGGACGTCTCGGCCACGGCGCACCAGCCGCCGCCGCCGCCGCCCTGCTGCCACGACCTGCGCCGCACGCCCGGATGCGATTAAATACCCGATTCACGATATAAATATACATAAATAAATAAATATGTGTGTTTGTGTGAGTATTATACTGCTTACGGATTTATATAGGTGCGTGTGTATAAGATCTCTGTTAATTTCAAACGCACAATTGTCGACGTTCAATTTTAAGTTCGGTTTCGGTTCAGGAGTGACACCGAAGCCTTAGCGATTGGAAAGCGCGCGAAAGAAAGAATGAAAGCTGAAAAGAGGCCGATGAGGGAGTTCGAGACGAACGCCTAACTGTTTTGAGAGACAAAGATCCAGAAGTTTATCTTCAATTTCTAGAAATATTAGAATTCAGTCTAGAGATGGTGTCTTTCTTGAAAACACTCCAGAAGTTTTAAAAGGATATGTATGATTATGTTTATAATGCTAACGCAGAAACTGTAAACTTTTCTATACCGACGTGTCAAGATATTGCAATGAAAGAGATTAAATAAGCAATATCAAGATTGAAATATGGCAAAGCTGCAGATATCGACAAGATCTGTGCCGAAGTCAAAAATGAAAGTAATGTCGTCCGGAATTATTTCTTGTTGCTGTGTAACATGTGCCGGCAATCTGGAAGAGTTCCGCGTGACTGGAGCCGTGCAATCATCGTGCCCTTGTATAAAGATAAGGACTCACGCTCATATACCTAATAAACAATAAAAAAGAAGAAAAAAGCCAGCAAGGCATGCAGCACGTACCGCAGCACGCAGTAGTCGCGCGGCGGCAGGTAGACGCTGGCGGCGGTCACGAACTGGAACAGCTCCGCGCTGGCGCCGAGCCGCCGCAGCACGCGCCAGCGCAGCAGCGCGTCGTCCCACACGTGCCGCTCGCGCAGGATCCTGCCACACACTCCACGAGTCAACCGCCGCCTCATGCCCGCTCGAACTGACTCTCCCATCAGCATTAACCGAAATTTCCTTCCCAGCTCGAAGGTTGATTTTAAGTGCGTCTGCCTAGTGCAGTGTACAAGAATCTAGCAATTGGCATATAACGCGTAAATGAAGACGATGTGAGAGTTTTATAATTTGGGCCTCTAACGGAAAACTATTAACAAAACGAACACAGCTACTTGGTCTCACCAACATCATTATATAGAGAATACTTAAGATAGAGGAATCCTTAATATTATGCTGTCATTTATCCCTAATTATAGCTCATATTTAAAATAAAATACTAACGTTAGCGCAATGAACACTACTAAATGTGGCTGCTTTTTTGCTAGTTCCACAAACCTACAAAAGACCTTTACTATGTCACCTTTGCATAACTTCCTGCGGTGGTGCCTCCACGTCGGTGGTAGCTCGCCATAGCCTCAACGGATGACCGTCCCCCACCTTCTTACAGCATAACTCCACATGCGGTGCCGCCCCCGACACCGACATCCAGCCTCTAGTCCTGAAATAGGTGATGCCAATTCGTGAAATAGAGGATTCGTTTTAATTTTTCTTTCATATGCTCCAAAATCTGAAGCTCCAATGATATTGTATTTAAAGAGTATGCCTTTCAGTCGAGTGAATCGGCAACATTTTGTGCATTTAAACATATTTTTTGCATGGACTTTGAAATATTTAGTGTTGAAAAATCTCAGCCCATCCGAAATAATTATAACTTTATAACAAATGGTCAGAAGTTTTCTTTCTAATCATAGTTTTGGCCTAGAAATCTGTTTGATAGTATTGAATATTCACACAGGACTCATATTCAAGATACTACATTTGATATTTATCTTTCTATTATATACGAATAAAATTTAATTTGCAAATGTCAAAATGTTGAAGCCATTAAACATAACTCTTCTAGGGAATTTATGTATGTCAGTTCTTTCTATTAAAGTTATTTCCAATCTCGAAGCAATATAAATTAAGGTATTAAAATTTGAAGCCACAGTTAAATTCAAAATCACTTAATTTACGATTTAATTCATAAATCCACAACATCAATATTCGGAATCGAGCATTTTACAACCGTGCTTATGAACGAAACAAGATGCATAAAAATAACACAAATTCGTATGTATGGGTTAACCAAAAGAAGTGTCAATAATTATTTAAAGTTTTTACTTTAGATTTAATTTATCAGTCCATTTAATTACCAATAAAAAGTGTTTCATAATAATTAATCATCGTTTATTTAATTATTTGAAAATAGTTTATTTGTTATAATAAAAACAATAAAAAACAAAAATCAATCAATGTTCACTATAAACACCTAAGTGGCCACGATACGTCTACAGATGACAATGAAAGTGAGGTGATATATTCAAGACAATTGTCTGTACTTTACCGACTTTCGATCGACAAATATTGGCAATACACAATAAAAAAAACCGTGACAAATAAAAAAATATATAGAATTTAAACCTGCAAATGTAAACCTCCCAAATATCTAATTGTGAGATGTTTTGGCTCGGCCAATCGGAGTGCCGCAAATTGATTAATAATTACCAATCCGGTTCATTTGCGTAGCGTGCGCTCCAAAGTAAATTTACTCCTAATGTAATATCACTAACGATACCTTGACGAAGGCAGTACTAATGATTACTTATAGTAAATTAAGACACTTTAACATTACCAAAATCCAAAAATGTACGACATCAGTAGCGACTAGTGATACGACTTTAGAACTTTCTGTTATTTCTATAAATGAATCCACACCGGTGACGAGAACTTTTCAGTTAATTAATGTGTTAGTTACATTTTATATTTGACAGTCAGTAAAGAACAGACTCTTAACTATATTGATGGGAATCGCTCTAACACCCATATCCTCACCTCTTTCCCGATCGGCCCAAGACTCTAAAAAAGCACGAAAACAGTTAGAATTCTATATCATAATAGAATAGACAATACATAAAAAGAAGAAACATTTTGAAGTACTTTTCTATACAGTTTGAAAAATACTACAATTACATAGATTAAGAGCTCGAAATCTATTTTAAAGAATATGACTTACTTTTCTTTGGCTTCTTTTAGTAATGCCTTGATGCAGGCCTGCTGGAAACCTTTCCAATCTTGATTGAAGTCCGCTCCCAATTCTTCTAATGCCACCTGATATTTATATAAAACTTGAGAAGTCTCAAAACCAAAAACATTCGATTAAATTATTAGATAATTTAAAACAATACAACCACGATTAACGTAGTCGCTTCCCATTTGGCTGACTAAAAATAATGTATATCTAATAACAGGGTCGGGAAAGAGATAAAATAAGTAGAAGATAAATTGAAAATAAGAGAAGACTAATTGAAAAAAGTAAACAAAAGTAAAGAGATAAAAGAAGTAGAAGATTAATTGAAAATAAGAGAAGATTAATTAAAAAAAGTAAACAAAAGTCTGAAAAAATGCTCGTATTTAAATAACATATCAAAAATATGGTCATCGCGTAATATTACAAACTAAACATTATCAAGAACAATGATATAGGAACTGACCGGTACGCTCTCCTCGAAGTAGTTGAACTTGCATCTCGCGAGCATATCAGCGGGTGCTAGGAACAGCTCTTCGTGTTTTTGTATGAGCAAGAGAAGGCAGGCGTGCGCCGCTCGACTCTCACTTATCTGCCGCTGATCCGCTACGCTCTCTATTATCATCCTGAAATTGAGCCGAATTGTTCACAAACAATCCCTTGACTCTCCGTGGATCGGACACTCTTAACTCTGTTCATAAATGGAGTCAAACTGCTGCCCGAAAAAAGTGCATTCGTCCATGCAAATTTTAAAATAGCATTTTGTTAAACGATGAAAAACAGGAATACTCTTAAATAATATTAAAAGGCGGATTAAAAACGGATGCTTTTCAGCAATAGTTCAAGTAGCACTTTTTGATAGTTTTGGGTTTTGAGAATGTAATAAAAATACTGTGGATTGCTTATTCGATTGGACATTAGCCTATAAAGCGTTACCTGTTGGAATTGCCTTCTTTGGTGCTGCCGGTCTGCGGCGGCGCGTGGTGCAGCCGCAGCAGCGTGGGAGCCAGGCACACCGCCAAGTTGGACGCTGTCATCTGGTTCACCGCTGAATGCTCTGATACCTATGGAACGGTATAATATTATCATGAATCAAACCGAAATTGTCTAGTACAAAAACAATATTAAAATGAATTCAATTATAGTAACGTATACTTTATTTAATTTCTTCTTCTTGAAATGCATCTCGATTTAATTTGGTATTAAATTAAAGTTGGACATCAAAATATTTTTGAATACGAACCTCATAAAGAAATATCAATAAAGAATGCAAAGCCTCTAGATGTTCTTCGGGTAATAGCAGCAACGCACACTGAACTGCATCGGGTCGCAATGGTTCAGGGACGTCTGAAATTTCATACCAATTTGTTATATTCAACTAAACAACAAAAAAATAATAAGTTTTTTAATACTTAATATTTTATTTTCCATTTTAATATCTATTTTAAGTATTATATGTACACATAGTTTGCGTAAAATTATGGACTCTCCTCTTGTGGGTGGGTCTGCTGGAAGAGATTCCTAAATGGGATAAGCAGTACTCTTGTACATTATATTTTTTAAGTTACTTAACGACATTTCTCTACTGTGTATGTGTACATAAAAAAAAAATTTGTGAGCACTTCAATTCTATGTAACTCACGTTGAAATATAGCGATAAATGTCTCGCTTAGTTTGTTCGTGAGCAAAGCGTCGGGCAATTCCCTGAAGTACTGTTTCACCATGTCAGCAACATCGTGTGCTTGAGCTCCATCGAAATTCAGACTCAACTGGGCTGGGTCTACTAAGTTTATATTTTCCGTAGCGAATGGAGAATTCACAGCTCCCGCTGCTTCAACCAATGTACGTAGTTTCGCTATCCGCGACTTCACTCCCGCTTTCCTGAAGATTCCCATCTGGAATTGTGATTTTATTGTATAATTTTCAATAGTTATATTATTTTTGTTTTTAAGTTAGCGATCTATGTTTCCACATAATGAGTTTTTAAGTGAAATTTAATTTTGAACCTTTTATCATATTAAGTGTAAAATAAAGTGTAATTTTCATAACGGATATCTGATTTAGCAATTTCATCCGTGTATTTCATGACACTATTTCGACAACTGCTAAGAATTTCGACTATCAATTGACAATGGACTATAATGGTTCCAACTATTGATTTTAATTTATTACATTATCTGTAGTTTGAAATGTTTTTATATAACATTTGATTTGTAGTATAAAAATTCATCTGTTCATAGATTATTATTAACTATACTTACTTGATCCAAAGCATTATTCTTCAGCCAGTTCAAAGCGCATTGGATAGGCTTTGGCAGCGAATGACCCGTTCTTTGCAGAGATACCGTTAGAGGGACACCGAACACTGTTTTATCTGGAAACAATGTTTTTCAGATGATTAAGTCACACACAATATCAGACCACAGAATATCATATACACCAATAATTTTATTTATTTCAAAATGTTTATTTCCACGTTTGTCGTACAGAAGCATTTTGTATAGTTATAGGTACAAAAGCAGTGATTGCAATCCAAACTAGTTATGTTGTTAAGTATTAGTGAACGCATAGCAACTTTCCAGTTCATAATTTCAGAAAGGCGTGCATCGAGTATCAATATTTATCAGTCACTAGCCGTCTCCGTGGCTTTGTTCAGGTGAACAACGGAATATTAATTTAAAAACGTATGGACAAACGATGTTAGGAACAAGCCCGTTCAGGATATAAGAGAATAAATTGTTTGTACCTTAGATGCGAGAGAGGATTACAAATTGCTGTCCGTGAGAAAAGTAACGAATGCTCAAGTCAGCTAGACATACCGTTTGTAATACAGCAGCTTTATTACCTAACATTTATTATTTTATAACATTTTATTTTATTTCAAAGTACTACACTGACACCATTTATTGCAGGGTAACAATAAGTAAAAACACGTATAACTTTATAAGCCGAAAATATGATCATAGCATGGTTATAACTCAACGTGTTATAGTTCAACGTGATACGAGTATGTGAGTTTTAACCTCCAACATGTAGATTTTAAGCGTTTTCTGGCTGATATAATGTTACAAATACTTGAGAGGATTTCATAATTCATTATTCTGATAAAAATATATCTGATGTACTTACCCTTATAATCAGGAGTTTTGATCTTCCGAATCAGCTTCGGCAGCTCCCAATTCCACCCGGACTTATGTGACGGGCAGTATCGTTCCATGCACGCCGTCAGTCTTAGCAACGCTAGCTTTCGCAAAATATGCAGTTGACCACATGAGAGGGACGACATAGGACGTGATACTAGAAAAAAGTTGGTTACATAAAGAAATTTTTTTCATCATTCAGCTAATGTGAAATTGTTGTCACTATCGTTATTGTTCTTAATAAGAATACGTTATATATCAGAGGATATCCAGCCTTTGTATATTGGCTTAAGGTTTCACAATAAGAAGACTATATTGCCACAACACATTAAATCTTTCGCTCTCTGTATCGGTAGGTTTAACAATAAGCAGTTAATATATAGTTCTGTTGAATATTCGTGTGCAGAATAATGGAAGGATACTTTTGCCCAGACAGAAGTATTGAAAAGGGAAAATCTTATTAACGTAATGATGATTTAGACGCAATAAAGGGTATCTTGTTAAGAATACATACAATGCGTTTCTGCCCCCTGTGGGGTAAGTCGAATTGATTTCTGGCATTGTATGGTGCCTATCGCATCATTTAAATCGGAATAAAATATCAACATTGATATTTAACGGTAGAATTAAGCGCGGTAATCGTGTTTCGCGGTAGAACCGAGAATCTGTTCTGTTCAAACCTATCGGTAAAACTACTTTCAAAACTGTAATACACGTAATTTCAAGAGAGATATTTCCGATAAAATATCAAACATTCTAGTACTTCCTGAGCATTCGACTTATGCTTATATAACAGATAGATAGAACAGATTTAGTGTTTAGGCAAAGCATTAATAATATGAAATTATTAGTGATAAGATTCAACTAAAAAGCATAACATTTTCCTTGTAGAGGTCGTCTGAACAGTTTAGATTACTTTTAATAACCAAGGTTGTACAAGAAAACTACGAATATACGCTACATATAATAACATAATACCGGAGCTCGTCAATAGATGGCGTTATTAACAGTACAGAAATCTATTACAATGTATCAACGGTTCGATATGTTACTTGTACTCTGCTATCAGTGAACACTTCTTTATATTCAATTACACTGTTCAGAGAATGGATGTGCTATCGTACCGTCCAATCGTTTTCCTTCACGAGATTGAATAGAATACTTACAATAGGCCTCAGGGTCCTTTTGATTGGGTGCGGGCTGTAACGTATTGTTGGCTTTGGGGCCACCGTTGAGCGTGCTCGTTCTGAACGAGTACCATCTTTGTATGTTGTTTCTGTAATAGGGACATTATTTATATAAATATTTATTTTAAAAGCATACTCGTATATTATACTTTCTTATTGATAATTTATACTAACTGATTACTATGTTTATTATGGCATCAATTGTTATTGTAACATATTGTCTCTATGAATTATATATAATTATACATAAGTAAGAAGTGGAAAAGTTCTGGTGCAAGCATTTTTTATGTCGACTATACAAAGTCTTATAGCTGTTACCGATAAAATCATACAACTTTCTTGATAGTACTCTGAAGATACGATCTTAAAATTATTCATTACTGTCCCTAAAGAGATGAAGTTTATCAACATAATCAATGATGTTCCTTGCCACTTCTATATTTATTCCACGAGGTTCATTAGTACCGAGTACAATCCAGTTGCATAAACAGCACGATTCTTCCTATAGGTAATTTGATAAGTTGCTTGACTAGATCCGTCAACTGTTAATTTCGAATGCTTCTTATTGACTTACCGTTTAGTCAACATCAGGGTAGTAACAACTCAAATAATACAATGAAATTATGTGAAAAAGAATTTGCGATAATTTTCCGGCAAAATATAAATATATCTTATGTGTTTTCACATTAATATTGTGATAAGTTGGATAAAAAATGTTATTTTGGGTTTTACATATATTGTCACTGTAGTTTAAAATAATTTGTTATGCTTAGTTTACTAGGTGTTAGGTATTCAATTGAAATGTAAAAATAATTATGTTACTTTTTGGTCTTCATGTCAAGGCTATCATCGTCATCATCCTGGTCACCATCATGCGATCTCGACCCTGCGGAGTTTGGGCTGCTATCCAGTTCTGAACTTCTTGACGCCGACTTATCTCTTTTCAAACTCCTATCACGGAACCTTTGAAAAAATACGTGAAATGTAAGATCAACTTTATACCTACCGTAAAAAAAAGTTTGGAAGAACATTTTTAAATGTGATTTTTTGTTGTAAATCAAAGTGGTTCATGATACATCAACTATTGTAACTAAGGTTTCAATATCGAAAACATGACAGAACTAAAAATAAAACATTTTCTCCAGCCCTATAAATATCATACCATGGAAATACATACATATACATTGGTCACTGGAATAATTTTTACTCGGTACTATTTTAATTACGTAACATATAATATGCAATTATATAGTATATTTATATTATGCTAATAAAATCCAGATTTCTTGTATCTGTTTTCCCAATTTACAACTGAATGAGGCAATTAGCCGGTGACACAAGAGGGAGCCAACGAGTTGAATAAAGCGCAAATGAATATTTACTTAGCAATTATAGTAGGTGACTACGGATTTGTTGAAATGAGTATTTTATTTGCTATAATAATGAATACAAACCTTTTTAATTAAACATTCTGTACCATTTTTTAATTTAATAAAAATTTTATACACATACAAGTAACGAAGAAACGAAAGGTTAAAAAAGAGCAGCTTATAACCGTGTTGCTTCATTTTAGAATATTTTTTTACTAGCCATCCATATATTTCTTTTGTATATTTCTTATTTACTCATTGCTAATTGTAAATTTTTGCATTACACTACTACCACTTCGGATTGCGTTCTCAATTGAAAAAACCCAGCGAGAGACTCGGAAGATTTGTCAGTTTATCATCTTTTGTCTTATAATCTCTTTTTTTATTTCTGATCATTAATTAGTTTTATGATAGTTGGAATGGTATTAATGTGACCAATTTTCCATGATACTGCATTCCATAGTTTGACGGAGGACGAAATATGAGTTACTTTATTTATTGTGATTGGCACGAGTGTATAAAATTGCAGATGAAATGTACAGAAATGTCGATTTGCGTCATAGCCAGTGCAAAAGATTGATTTAGGAAAATATATATGCATTATAAATAGGAGTGGCAACGCTGTGGTGACGCTTCTGGTGCTGCGTATGTACACAGGTGAAGGTGACCACCTACCATCAGGTGGCCTGCATGGCAATTAATAAAGTTCAATCAAATAAATAACAGTAAATAACATACTCATCTTATAAAATGCATATCACGAATATATTACTTTGTATTCAAATATAAAATAGTGAAAATTTGTTATTCTCAGAATCCCAATTTAAACTTTCGTTTCAGGACCCTGAGGAATACCGCTTATACAAAGTGTACATTGAATGTAGCGACTCGCTAACTTAGAAATTTTGCCAAATTTTCTCTTAACAACGAAAAGTTTTCGAACTTATTTCTTAGCTGAAAGTTGGTAACAGGCGTATTACGCACGATCCTTATGATATATTTACGTATTATCGGAACATCTGTATCCGTTTCACTTGGAACAGTTATAAAGATATTGGGGAAGGTGAGATATGGTGGTTGGAACTTTGTACAAAAATACAGCCGACCGTGACCGTTTTCGGGTAAATAATATGTATGTAAAGCCTATTAAATATTGAAGACGCCTTATGGGTGTTGTTACAAATTTAACAATGACGCAGGTTGAATTACTCTTACCTTAGCCCCCCCCCTCCTCCCACCGGCTTCTTCTTATTAACCTCCTATTTATTTACTTTTGGGACCGGATACGAGTATATCCGGTCCTCATTAAATTTGCTGAGCTCAATTCTCACAGCCCAACCGCATCACTTTCGGTAAAGCCGTGAAAATAGCAGCCAGTATTATGAATATCATGCTATTTATTACATAGTATTATATAGTACATAATATACAATTAGTAAAACTATTGCAACATAGTAACATAAATTAAAGAGGATAATTTTATTCAAATCGATTTAAAATACCCCTAAAAATACATCGGAGTCGACCCTATTACTAATATACCTAAGATATATTTCTGGAGAGCCCCACTATTATTTTCTCTTTATAATAATAAATGACAGTACCCCATATCGATCGATAGGTGCCTAGATCTCAAATGATCTCAAATACAGTACTTCTGTTTTACTAGAACTTTCAACTTATTGTTTAAATATGTATATAAAACAACAGATGATACGTACTTCTGGCCCTCCTTTCCCAAGTTGAGTGAGCTGGTCCTGATGGCTTGCCGTCGATGCGGAGTATGTCCCGGAGACTTTTGTACTTCCCGAAGGACTTCTGGATCTGGTTTCAGCTGTACAGGTGAAGATGGTTCCACATATACCTGCAGATTAAAATATTATTTACATTGTATTGGTAGCAGAACTCTTAAAAACCACAAATAAGTGTTATTACTGCAGGTAAAACTTACTTCGGTGTTATGCTGAGTGTTGTATTCCTTATAATAATTATGTCTCCAACTCGCAGGCTGACACTCAGAATCACTCAATGCGCTAGAATCATCACTCTTCATCCCTCTATGGAAAATCCTTTTTGCTCTTCCGAGTTTTGATTTGGAACTCTTATTACTAGAGCCCATGCTGCCATCTGATGCATAGCTGGAACTGTCGTCACCGAAAGGGGGATTTAGGACGAAGGACGGTTCTAATGGAGCGATGGGAGAGGGAGGCATGATTGTCATGGGTGATGGTGGTTGAGTTCTTATAGCTGGAGCGTGCATGGGGGAGCTATGATAGTCTGGCATGGCCGAGAAGGGAAATGCCGTCGGTGTGGTCGGTGTCATGTCAATGTAGTTCAAATCAGGATATTTGTCCTGCTGAACATCTAAGAAATGGGGGGATGATACGATGACTTCTGTTCTGTTCTGTCGTTTTCTTCTCCGTGTTTTGAGGGATTCCACTCGCCGTAATAACGCCTTCGCTCCATCTCGTAGCCTTTCGGATCCAGTCCGTCTGAATCGTGTACCCGTTTCTTCTTCATCCTCCTTGTCACTTGGTAACTGTATCATTTGCTGACCCGGAACTGTTAATCTGGAACAATTTTTTTTTTCAAATCACGCCTTCCACTCTTGAGTGATTAAAATTATCTTATTGAATGGTTTAACAGTAAAAAATATTTCAAACCCAACGAAATGTGAAATTCTGAAACAATATTTAAATCCGAATTACGGTTATGTTAATGCGATATCGATAGAATAAATGCCATTATTAATTATGATCTAGTGATTATTCTGTCAAATCATTTGAGACCATCGAGAGGTTATAATATCCGAAAGCGCTTTCATAATATGTAAAAGAGATCCCAGGCTATCT
>DVPR01000658.1:0-12970 GCA_018239345.1 Oxynetra stangelandi | reverse complement strand
GCTCCGTGCTCTCTGCCTAACCCGCTAGGGACCTGGCGTGACGGTTATTTATTTTGTTTCTTTATTTATTTGAATACAGTGTTGTACATGTACAGGTTCTTTTTTCAATTGATCTTGCTAAATGCAACACAATAATATCAACCTAGGACTCCACAGACACAGCTGATCCAATTCTAGACAGAGCCTGTACAATGCTAACTAGACAACCGATAAAGTACATATAGAAAATTACACTTATATATCTACATAACTATACATCTAGACAGAAGACACGGTTTTGGTAACTCAAGTCTTAGAAGTCTGGGTAAGTAAACAGTGACCCAGTTAAAATTATTTTCGTAAATACTGGCCTTTTTTGAATATTTGTCATTTAGTCTTCGTTAAAAGAAAGTAATAGGTAAGGTAAGTTAATAAAAACTTAACTACTAGAATAAACTGTCATACAAATTCCATTCCAGATCATATTTCAAATATGCATACGGTAGTGGTCATGATGTAGCTCCTCTACATCAGTTTTATAAAAAATATATATACATTTATCTTTAAAAAAATACGATACACGCGTTGGGCACCATTTTTAATTTTTAATTCAATTGTACTGCATTTCTAGATTAGTTGGCAGTATTCCGCTGCGTAGAGCTCAAACACAATTGATTTGTTAGCTGCAAACTTGACAAAGCGGTAACGAGGACCAAGTAAGGCGGTGCTAACAAACGAACAACAATGAAGGAAGTTGGAACGAAATTTTGATTTAAGTTTTGATGACATTTGCAAGCTACTGCCGCTAGTTAGTGCTGTTCCACGGCGATAATTTCAACTTCATTGCAATAATACTGCTCCCTTTTAATTTCCGTTTCGATTCGTGTTTTCATTCTCAAAGAGGAATTTTCAAATTGAATTAGTGCTTTAAGATTTATCGCATATTTTCTTCAAAAAAAATAAATGCTTTATTAGTGTGAAAGTGACAGAAGTTACTTCTGTAATCCGCAAGAATGCGATCAATATCGATAAATTAGTTGCTAACGACGACATTTTTATACGATTAATAAAATACAATCACTATTCTGTACATCCACCATCGCATCATAAACGTATTGAACGGTCCAGACTTCACACACCATAGAATGTTTTCTCTCTAAGATGTGCAGGTCTCCTCACGATGTTTTCCTCCGCCGTTACAGCGAGCGATATTTTAATGTTACCACATATTGCGTCATAAGCCGAAGAACGTGTTGTACAGAAGAAAAAAACGCAGTCGAACTTACGTATGTCGTGTTCGGCATGAGGGTTTTCGTTGTTTGGTTCGCAGCGAACATGAGGCTGATACCGCCCCATTTGTCGCGGTACACGAACTCGTCACCTGCGAACGAAGAAACCGTTATATGTAACGCTGATATTTAAATAGCTTAACTAACGTACATGTCAATGAATTAAGCTAGTTTTTTTCAATAAGCCTTCAATTCCACTGACTTTTCGTTCTTGCCTTTTGGAAAAAAATTATAAAATAAATAAGGCGCCCTACTAGACGGGTAGTCCATTATTTTTAATTGATATTAATTCGTATCTCCGTCAAACCCCACTGAAGCAGCATGGTGTAACATGCTCCAGCCCAGCAGTTACCGAGAGACAATGTGCTTACTGTGCGATGTAAGAAGTTTTACAGGTAAAGTATAATAAACGATGCAAAACGACATTGAGCGTGATATGGCGTTTCGGATAATTTATTGCAATAGTTATTTTATCATAAACTACTTACTAGCGTTAAATTATACATTGAAAATTTAAATAAGCCCATCCGAACGAATTTCATAACGATCGTTCCATATAAATTGATTAATTGTCACAAGATTTTAATGAAAACGATTAAATAATTCAATTATACTCGTAGGACTTCTATTATGGAATGGTTAATTGTATAATGATTTTTGTAAGTGTTTGTGATATGAAAAGTTATGAATAGGTATAAACGATGAAGCTAGTTTGTCTCTGATTCGAAATATCAGTTGGTGGCTAAGTGACGGTGCTCAAGCAAGCTCAACATGCTTATTACTAAGCCCGAAATGCTTTACACTCAGGTGATTGCATTGTAAAGTAATTTAGTTATTTAATTCATAATAACCACGCCCTGAACCAGCGTGTGATAGAAATAAATAATAATAAAGAATATAAATAGGCAGCCAAAACATTATATTTTGGTAGGTGGTAAAAGCTTTGAACAGTTCGCCTGGGGACGTCGTTGAGATCGATATTAAATGCATTGACACGTTGATACCTAATTTGGCATGCGTCATGTCCTAGTATATAGTATTATAGTATTAGCCTATCGCACAGATCTAATTGGATTACTACGATGCCGTTTTGCAGCAGGAGTTATTGCTGTCGCAGGCATACCCGAAGTGTATTTACCAACTAAAGGAACAATCGAACATCTACAAACTCTACTTATGTCTACCTCTCCATACCTACGTATGTACACACTCACACACATATATGTATATTTATATAAACACACACATATATATATATATATATATATATATATACAAACAATTTCATTTCCAAATATAATAAACAACACACATAATATGGCCTATATTACGTGTAATATTATTCAATGTAGCCAACAGTATATTGGGTACATTCACAACATTATAGGAAAACAATTACGCGCTCGTTAAAAATGTATTACACGTAATGACGTGCCAAGAAAGATGAATGATAGAGTTGGGAAAATGGTATTATAAAATATGTTGCTCCGAAATTGGATATAGAGTTTGGCAATTATTGTAATTCATGCAGACCTACGTTGGGTTTATGTTGTCAGGATAATTCTGAAATATTTAAAGCTGAATTGGAATTTTTCGCCAACGATATAGAAGAATTCTATTCGACTATATTCGGATATTATAATATCTTGAAAGATAGGTCCGATAAAGCCTTCCATAACGTCGCTATTAAACACGCAAAGGAGAGTTTAACATTTTATTACGGTTCATTACGTTTCATATTAGGGCACTGTTGACTTGTAAAATAGGTTTTCTTAACCCATATCAGGTACCGGGCTCTCGCAAAGTAAGGTCTAACATTGTACCAAGAAGAAACGAGAATAATTCCATTTCGTATAATTTCATGAAATAAATATAAGTGCTGGGAGGGAAACGAATCTTCGACTTCCGGCTCAGTAATCAACATCACTAAACACTGCACCCGCGGATCAGTGTGAGGTTCAAAATTTAAAATATTAGAGACATTTCAATAACTCGATGATTCGGAAGACGACGACTTCGTTCTATTGATTTACATTTTAAAGTCGCTATTCCTATCACTGTGCTCGCGCCACTTTTGAACTATTGTTAACAAAACTCTTCAAAAACAATATTCATTGTATAGGTAGCCTAAAAGACAAATAGAATAAAAAAAATGCGATTTCATGTTTGAATTAACAATAAAAATAAATACTATAGCTAACAAGAACATTTTTCAAATATATTCAGAACTGCGAGCCGAGATAGTTACAACAAATCACAATAGATGGCAGCTATTACAATAATACAAAAAGCAATATACTGCGGACTATTAGCAAAAATCGCCCCATACACTGCTCGATAATGATATATCATTTGTAGATTCCGGTTCATTACGCAAAACTATTGCAGAAACGCTTCGGCTGCGTAGCGACTTGCCGAAATTCACTAGTGTTTGTATATGTATGTAACATATTTAGTTTTGTAACAAAATATACGAGCTAATGCGTTTTTGGGGTATTTTTTGTACTCAATTTGTTAATGAAATGAAATACATGTACGCAATGTATATAGCTGCAATAGCTATTATAGCTTTGACTTATTTTAAAAGATGAATTCCATGATATATATTATTTATACGGTAAAACACTTGTACACTGTACACTTAAATTGTTATGTGCCGGTTTCAATGATCTTTTAGACTCGCCCTAACAAAACATAACCAACCCTAATTTAGTTGCCGGGGTTATTAACAATAATTCCTAGTTACATTTAGTTACTTATTTACATGTCTACAAGTTTAATACGGCTCTAACAAAAAATATTTAATAATAAGAACTATTCTTCTTAATAAATATAGTGAGAAGCATTGATTATTATATTTGTTACCTTGAAAAAGAAAAATCGAAATTATAATGTTTATTTATTTAAAAGACCATAATTATGTATATGGCAACTTTAATGAAAATAGAAAATGCGAGAAACGTTTGACAAAACTGTACCAGGCGGTAATCCTTAGTATCTGCCTACCCCTATCGAAAACAGGCGTGGCTGTGTATATTTACGTATATAAGTATAAAGCAACCTATTCACGGAGCGAACGTCGACAGATCGCTCCGTACATTCTTTTGTTACGATGTATCTTCATTGTACTCATTTGTATACTTCGACTCATTACCCGGTGTTATTGACGGAATAGTTTCCCCGACCGGGACCGTACCGTAATTTACTTGTATACTTATCTACGTAACGTAACACTATAGCGTATTTCAACATTACTAGTATAAATTATGAAAGAACTTAATACAAAGGAAGAAATTAATTATTGTAAGAACAGAAAGAATATAAGTTTTTTTTCTACAGAATCTTTGAAGCCAGACGCAATTATATCTTATGACACCTTTCAACCATATACAGCAATTTATCAATACAAATTTTCATACTTTAGGACTCTAAATAAACGGTTAGATCTCGTATACTGACATCATTTAACTCTACCCAGCTTTAATAGACAACTTCAAGGCGGATTAACCTTACGAAAATATATTACACAACACAGTTTAGCTGATAATCCGTCTAACTGATAACTAACCTTTACTAAGCTCCTTCACCTTAATTATAGTGCGGTTAATTATTAATTAGAAATGAATAATATACATATGTATGAAAAAACTTTTCTTTTACATCATAACACTTATCAGAGTTATCATGTTCATGATACTTATGCCTCACGACTGTTTCAATGTACACCACCATTTGTTGAATGCATAGTAAGTATTACTTGTGCATGAAAAAGCCCAATGCGTTCGTTTTGGTCCATCTATTACAAGGGCGCTTTCCTTATGCTTACCAGTTTTCCCTGACATACAAGATCCAACTATATACTACCTATTGCAGTTCTGTTTATATTTTTTATTGAAAATAATGTTCTATTTGTATAATGTTATACATGATGTATGATTTTTTTTTTAAAATTTTTGTATCGTTATTGTCTGTCATTTATATTATATTATTAGTGTCTATGGGAAGGCGAAAAATCGAGTATTTACCACGTGTTTGAATTTGAATAAAGTATTTTTTTATTACAACCAAATTTGAGTGCATTAAAGATTGGCTGTACCCAAAAGTTCGGCTTCATTTACTTAAATGAAATATCAAAATAATACTTTGACCAAAGTATTGTGAGTTATATAAATATCCAGATACATACATACATCGTTAAAATAGCAATTATACCTGAAAGGTTACATTGAATGTTATGTTATCACGAACGTTGGGCTGTCACGAAACTTATTTTATCATGGCAATAATGTTTATGAATCTAATAAATGAATCATGAATTTTAGTAATTTGAATGTTCGATGTGGCAATACTGACACATACGTACAATGCCGTAATGGATTTGGAGCATAGATAATATATTAAGACTCATTCGGATTTGTTTTTTTTCTACATGTTATTATTGCATAACGTACTTTAATGCTATAATGGATTGTAATTTTTATATCATTTTAATAGGGAAAACCAAAATACAATGTTATTATATTAGACAATAAATCACAAAATAGTTACAGAGACCCGAAAAGAGTCCTGTGATTATTTTCATGACATTTTAATCTCCAACTGCATCTGGGAGCCGTACGGAGTGTACTTCAGCGTACTCCTGTGGTAAGGATGAAACAAATCGTAGTGAAGCATAGTACTATCAGTCTTTAAAAATACCAAGCAGCCAATGGAAAAATTATTCGCTCACATTACTTTTACATATTGTTTGAAATCCATCAACGCCACAGAGTTACGAGCGCTTCACACAGAACAAAGAGTCTAGATATGTAGGGCTTAAATGATAATAAACGTAATTGTTTTAGTTAGAGCACTTTGCAGAGAATTCTCTATCAGCTTGCCAATTTAACAATGCATGCTCTGAACTGAACGGTATATTTTTGTAAACACAGTTCAGGAGATCATAGTTGCAAAAATATTATCCGAACATATATCGAGTTAGATTGACGTGACCTTTGAAATATTTTATGCGTGTACCGACCGTACTTATGTAAACTAGAATATAGTCAACGATAGAAAGTAACCACAAACATATTGGTTAGTTAATTAACGCTAATCGATAACTATGACACGCCAAATCACATAACACTCGACATCCAATTAGCGATAATGCGATCCACGCGCGGCTGTCAGCGCCGGCAAAATTAATTTACACAAAATTTTTTTTACTGTCATTTATTAGATTTTTTTTTATTTAATGTCAGCGGTAAAATTTAATGAAGTTTTAGATTGAGCCGTGCCACTGAATGTTAATTGGTAACAGTAAATTTATTTTATATCTTGTTAAGGCAAGTGTAATTTACGTATGCATTAACTAGCTATTTACAAAAAAATTTAAGCGCAATATTAATTATTGAAATGTTTAAAGCGGAACTAAATGCGATCATTTATTTACATTTACGTATATAACAGGCATTTTTATAACGATAATTCTGTTATGTTTACTTAACTTTGCGAGCGAGCGGTTAAGCTGTTATTAATTCTACCATACTGCTGTCACGAGGATGGGCGGGGATGTGGATCAGTTGCCAATAGAATTACCAGGAGCTTTAAAGTTTTAAGCCTATTAAAACTTAAAAGATCGATAGCTATGTTTAGTTAACAAAATCAAAATCATTTATTTGTACAAATTTGGGTATCAACAGATTTTACAAAGACTATTAGATCACCATATTTGACCCTTCGCGGGCATACAAATATGAGCCATCAAAAGGTTAACCAAGTAAGTGGCACATGGTCCTTATTTTGCAATTTCAATTGACCGTTTGTCGCGCTATCCGTATCCACTTCATTTCGTTTATATATATGCAGGGTATATGCAGGGTAAAATTAAAAACAACCACCAACAAACTGTAACACTAACAGAAACACAAACGAACTGTCAGAAAAAATATCAATAAAACACCCGTCAAAGCATGTGACCCGCATACCGATCTTTTGTCCGCGCTCCAACAGAAGCCACGTCCCGACCGCAAAAACATTTTGCCCACATTCGAATTTTTTCGCCGCACCGGCTTTCAGTATCGCGCTGCATCAACATAACTGGACGAGTTGATAAAAGTTCACGTAAACTGGTGTCTGCGACTTCGTTCACGTTGACAACAGTCGCTGCGGTATGGTTGGCATAAAAAACGAATAACCGCCCCAGTTCCAACGCGTCCACTTTCAAACAAATGAATGTTGCATCACTGAAACCTTTCACAGGAATTGCAGTGCGTAATGGTGAGATTTTTTTTATTTTTTTATTTAGCTATAGGGTCGCGTTTGACTGCTATCCCACCTGATGGAAAGCGGAATGCAGCTTAAGATGAAGCACGCTTGCCTAAAAAGTGCCTATTCACTGTGCCTATTTACTGGTCCGTATGTACAGTGTTTGGTGAGCTTGACCACTGAAGTTGGATCGTGGTTATATGTAGTGTATCAGCCGCCCGGTTACCAAAACACAGGAACTCCTTAAGTACATACTTTAGAATTAGATGGCCGTGTGTGGAGATGCCCAAGATTTATGTATGTATTTAGTTTATCAATTGTACTTGGCTGTGTGAAAATATCCAGATATAATTAAATTAATGGTAAATTGCTGAAGCCTTACACGAGAGCTGGAATACTTTACACCGTTTGGTGGTTCGGACGTTTAGATATCAGCGAAGGGGCATACGCGTGTTGATAGCCTAAATCCATCCTCCCCGAAGTACAATGGATTTTTATTTGGATCTTGACTGCATCTTTCAGCAGCTGTCCAAGCTAAGACTTATCTATTAAGGAACCTAATTCTAAGTCTTCCTTTTTGTGATTTAGCTGGATCAACTTCCATAAAATTGTGAGGGCTAGCATACCCTTAAATACAGCAAATCCTAACCTAACACGTTCTTGGATGTACGAGATAAAATACTTTCGACGATCAGGTACGATATAAGACAGACAATTTGCGAAACAAATACATCTAATACGAGATTTGATTGTCGGAGGAATCTCAGTTTATTACGGCACAGCGCAGTAAATTGGTTTCCAAGACCTGATTCCGGACGGCGCGTCCAATAAAGTGTTTACGAGTGTCGTTCGGACCGACGTTAATTCGACCGTGAAATTTCTTATTGTTTCCAAATGCTGCCTCAATATTTCAAACCGATTGCCGAATGACAGATCCAACATTACAGAGGTTGATTATACTCGTATATAAACAATGCCGTAACAGCATCGTGGTTTACTGTTCAAGGTTGGATACTGTATAGCGTGGTGAGTGTCGTGACACAATAACAAATGTATGAAACGAACGAACCGGAGGGTAGATTGACATTTCTACGGTTAGTGCCTGCTGTTCATATTTCTACGCTGGCATAATTACATGACGGCGGTAGAAGTAAATGATGCAAGGCATCAGCATATTTCTCAGAATATCTTGTGATTAGGATTATTTGTACTGTTAAAAATAGTTCCTTATTATCAAATTCATTTAAAACACTATAGCGATAGTCTACAGTTATTTCGGATATGGGTGTTCAAAATCGTTATCTGTCACTGCAAGTTCTGTTCACTGGACTGGAACGACTCGTTAGCGCACGAATTTCCACAAATACATTGTTTATTCGGTTCAGTGGACCACTATGTTACTGTTACAAACAATGAGGTGTCATAAATCGTTATAAACGCTCCTACATGTAACTAAACAAAGCGTTGATAGGGTTTGATATCGTTATTATTATATCTCTGGTAGAACTATTTTTAAGATTGCATGCATAAGTGTGAACCTGAATATAAGTGGCATTTATCTGCAATAAACTACCAAGTGGATTCATTAAATGGTAATGATTTAAAGATTTCGACTCCAAGGACCAAACTTGTGAAAATTTTTACATATTCAGTAAAGTAATATCCTTACTGTTTATTTACTAGCATTGAGCTAATGGATTTTTTGTGATTAATGTTGATATAAAAAAGCTTTCTTTTCATACTCGAAATCTTTATTAGATCAAAAAAATTGCAGCATACTAAAACACTTTCTTAAATATTGAATAACTAGCTAGAGTTTAACCGCGATCCCATCTGAGAGGCAGCGAATATGCATCTGAAATGGACGGGGTAAGTCTACCAAATCATATTTACTGTATATGTATCTTGTCATCCTATTTGGCCTTCTCACCAACACCCAGTGTTGAAAGTCACTAATGCTATAAAACATTAAAATCGATCTATAACATACGAGGCATTGCAAGTAGCAACATTATTCCCTGTGATAGAATAAGCGCATAATATTACGTACGATCTCAATATAGAGACAGTAAACGGTGCTTGAAATGTATGTCGATTGCATGAACAATTTCGCATTGAATAAACCGCATGGGATCGATAGTTGGGGATGAAAAAAGTTTAAAGCGCGCCGTCCCCGTTTCATCTTATAAATGCATGTTTTATTCAAACTGTTAGCGGTTTAAACTTGTAAATGCGGGCGCCAGTTTGCGACTGTTTTTTTTATTTTCTCAAGTTGCCTTAGAAATACGTTATGCGGGTGACCACGTGTTATTAACGCATATGATTTCTGATCATTACCTATTTCTTGTTATTTTTGTTTTGTTATTTCATATAAACATATTATATTCCCTGTGTCTCATAGATAGATCACCGATGCACTGACAAATGGTTGTTAACTAATATTAATTAAAAAAAAAAAGCGGGGTAGGCAGAGAGCACATATTAATTAAATTATATTTATATTGACTTTTAACGTAATTAAAATTATTGAAGAATAATTTTATTCAATTAAACTATACCTGATCCTCGCGGTTCCGCCATTTTGTTTAGCTCATATAAAAACTTCCAATCATTATAATTTAACATAGTGTATACATACGTTATTATCGAATAAATGATCAACGGGTTTATTTAATCCGAAAAATATTGCATTTGAAATAATTAAGAACATATTTTACTCAGTAAAACAGATAAAAATATTGTTTAATGTCCCAGCAAACATACAGGATTGTTGTAAATAAGTATCATAAAAATACCTTATGTTATAACAACGCCAAATACTTTAATTTACATTACCTGATTGACGCTTACTCCTATAGCTTTCCTACCTTTGTTTTCCTATCTATATGTGTCATATACCTTCCCCTATTTTTTCTCATACTCTGTTATGTAGTCTATCCCCTAACGGGCCATTAGTCAATGAATATGATCGTATTCATAGCAAGCGTAAGCATAGTTTCTTTTTGTTAGAACTTGTTTATATTCACCGCATGCGTGGAATATATGAATGAGTTTTCTTAGTGAGATATTTTGGTGGCGTTTGACTCTGAATCTCTCTCTCTGAATCTCTGGATCTCTGAAGTATAAGCGTTAATGCTCTTCCTATTTTACCACAGGACTATATATGTCGTTTTAATATAGCATGTAAATTTATTATCATAACATATTTATGTAATAAAAAAATTTTTTTTTTCTTTCTTTCATGTAAGATATTGTATATAAGTGATTAAAATTCCCAATAATATAAGTGAACTTTATTATTATTATTGCTATAAAAGTAGTCGTCGTAGAATATATTATTTTTCGTTTAGTTAAAAGAACAGATTTATGAAAATTGTTCATGAATTCGTTTAGAACATCTAAACAAAATAAGAGGAACTTTTCCAAATACATCAGTTGAATAATTAGTCAGTTACTTTCTCTTGTTTATGACATTCAACTAATAAATAAATTTGTAATATATAAAAAATAATAAAAATAAATACATAAATGAAGAAATAATAATACTAAACTTCGATGCCATATAATTGTTGCTGGATTTCAATTTTTACTTATAATTAACGCATTAGGCTCACATTTCTAGGATAATTATTAACGAAGGCATACAAAAATAGAGTTCGGAGACGTAATTAGTTGTTGTGGATTCGGTTCACGTAAGTCGCTCATAATTGCTTGCCACCTGCTATAATAGAAATAAATTAATCATGATTCTAATAAGAAGCTGGGTAAATGTAAATACATACTCGTATGTATGTATTTGATTGGTACCTTTTGTCTCCTTAGGGTTCTAAATTGTATTTATAATCTGGCTGGTGATTTATAATCTATATATATAAAAGAAATAATAGATCGGGTACTAGTGGATGGGGGAGTCAAGAGCCTCCGAAATCTCTGTATGCATGAAGAGACTGATGAATGTAGTCAAAGCACGTCAGGTTTGTAAGGACAGAGACGTTTGGCACTCCGTGTTTTCTGCCTACTCCGCTAGGGACCTGGCGTGACGGTCTGGTTACCGCAGTACAGGTTCCGCCTAGCCTGGCATCGAATGGTCGTGCATGGCGATCTCCAAGAATATTTATTCATTTAATTATTTATTTACACCTAATCATCAATATATTATTTTTTAGTATGACAATTGCTGTACCCAAATATGTCAAGACATGTGACGTTACAAGTAAGGCATTAGGGGCAAAGACGTATTTCCAAAGCACTTCAAACCGAACCAAAATTCTCAGTATCTATCCAAATATCTATTAACCGCAATCACACATAAACAAAAATAAAGCCAATAATTATTTATTTATAAAATAACAATTATACTATGCGAATTAACAATAGTAGCAAAGTGAATCGTATTTCTCAAACATAAATAGACGGTTTCATTAATTGCCAAAACAATTAGGCGCATTAAAAGCGATAACACGCTAAAAGCCCAAGTCGCGCGCTTGTTTTCGTCTTAATAAACAAACAGGTCGTAAGTTATGAGCAACGGTCACGCGAACGAAAACTATACGGCCATATTATACGGTGTTAATGGCGGAATAAGTGCTACCACGAATCGGAGCTATCCTGTATTGTGAACGCTACGGTCGAAACATGGACTTGTAGTTAGCCTTATGTATGGCCACAAGTGTATCAAATCATATTCTCATATCCAGTTGTTAACTCGCCCAGTACTAGAGCTGATGTACTCTGCATAAGATACCGGTCTGGTAATCAATTGGTCGAAGTTTGTCAAAATTTGCGCTATCATCTAAAGTAAGTCGGCCAGTAATTAAATTTTATCTTGTTATGATATACACGAAGATTGCTATGTTAAATTGAAGTTGTTAACTTTCCTTAAATCACTTTCCTGTCATTATAATATTCACTAGCCCTTTGGTCTAGTGGTTGGTGATCTTGGCTCCTGAGCGGCGGGTTTCTGGTTCGATTCTCGTGTGGGTGAAATATTTGAGTCATATTCTCAAATGCTTGTATATAGCTGGATACAAAAAGTAATGTACATATTTAAATATATATTCATCTGCATAGTGACGATAGTAGCTAGTATAAGATTAGATGATCGTGGGTCATTTTCCTAGATATCTATTCATTTACTATTAATTATTTATAATGCTTACGTCACTGACCCAAGTTATTTATCAACTCATATTTCAGTTTGTCCTTGATACCCCAAGACACATGGAAAGTTAATGGACGCCATGGGGTTAAAACGTTCCAACGTCGCAATTCTCAATACAAACTATGTGATAAACCAACCAACTATTATGCCGTAACGCGGCAACAATAGAACAATGTGAGTCAATCAATCTTCACTTATGCCATTAATAACTCGCATGACACGGTTACTTGAGTAGGGTGGTGGTTTGGGGGATACGTGCTCGCATAGCAACAGCGCGGTATGCCTCATATAA
>DVPR01000657.1:0-12971 GCA_018239345.1 Oxynetra stangelandi | reverse complement strand
GTTATTTGATCTTGTGTCTACCTACACATGCATAATTATGGTCTGCGCTGACCACTTATCGGGGGTTCCGTTTGATGCGTGCTGCGGTAAAATTACTTATTACCATATTTTCCATATAGCTCTAAATAGCTCTAAAACAAAATGTATTACAACTGTTGCCGCTAAATTAAATTCGCGGTGTCATTTAAGGTATTTTTTTTATATAATAAATTAATGAATTTAATCATAAGTATGTATAATGTTCTTAGTATCATCCTTGCAAAGACGTCAATTTTTATGGATCACTTTATTATTAAAATGATGTAAGCATTTACAATTATTTCGTAAGTGAACGGAATGTCTAGATAATTGTTTAAATACAAGTACAAGTTTTACCAAACTCGGTAGTGGTTCACGATACAGCTAATAAAGTCACACATACATGCATAAATACATACATATAGATATACTCTTAAATAGATATTTCTTTGTTTTTTCTTAACAAATGTTTTTCCTGGGTGGCAATCAGAACCGCATCCTTGAGCCTAGCAATCACGTTAGCAAAACCACCGTCAATTTAATGTACAAAAAGGTACTTCAATTTATACTTTGTACGTTTAATATTTTAGTGACCAGGAAAATGTCCAGGAAAATGACGCAATAATAAGCGACCATTTGTAATCGTGGGGAGAACTTTATTATCTAATGGGAACCACAAACACTGACGTGAAAAAAAATATTGAAATATAATTCAATCACGTAATAAAAACATATCATTTGGCTTCACAAAATTAAATTAAATTAGCAATCAAAGCGAGAATTTGAATCGGGGGGAGTTGAGCAAACAGAGGCGTAATTAAGTTTGATTTTTCCAATTAATTAGGCACTCACGCGAAATGATATACGAGAGTGGGAAATTCCAGCAGAAGGTGAGAGCGAAATGAACATACTTATTGAGTTACACACGGTAACGATATTTGTCACTAATTAATGCGGATAACAAAAATTAAATTAAAAATAAAAACAAAAAGAATAACACATTACACTTAAATAACTGTTCAGAAACTGCTGAACGAAACTGAACACATGAATACACTATTTTTCAATTCGAAATTGAAAGGCGTTTTGACCTCGTTTACAAATCGTACTCCACTAGCACTTTAAGTTTAATTGCGCGAATTTAATTTGAAGTTACAACTTTGAACAGTTAAACATTGAAGACACATTAATTCGAAATAATAAACTAATCCTCTATCACTTGCGCTCTAACTTATTGAAGGGGTTACTAATTTCGCGAAGCGTTCGCCAATTAAAATTAATGTTTCCCTTTTTTATTTTGAAAAAAGATCAGGATTTCAATATCTGGGAAAATATATCTAAGTATTGTCAAATACTTGTACTTAATAAGTTTAATATTACTTGTAATGTGCGTAAATTACTCGGTTACCCTACGATTTATTCACGTGAGGGCCTTTGTTTAAAACACATGGAAATACGTACATTGTGAATAATATAATAGGCTTTATAACATAAGAAATGTTTCCATTTAGATCTCAATCTCTGTACCCAGATTCAAATCAGATTTTGAAATTATGTGCACACACTCCTACAGTCACGTTTAAAGTATATTAATTGCACTTCAATTAAATTCAAATAATAACGAATAGTTACATTAATTTTAATCATATGAATAATTGAACGAACGAACGAATGAACGGACAGAGAACGGACAGACGGGTATAACGACAAATAGACTGGCGGACGAACGACTGAATGAATGAATAAATGAATATTTACTCGTATATCAGACGTTGATATTATGTCACCATAATAACTTGTTACTGAACTAAATTTATAATTATTAGTTACGGTCAATTTACTACAATCCTATTACTTCCAGGCAGTGCCTTTCAACAAAGCAGGTCTGGGAGCAATCATGCTCAATCATGCTCATGCAATCATGCTCGTCAAGCAAAATAAAATCACCATTTGAAATTCAAGCCGTGCCTGCCAATGTCCACTGACGAAGGGAATTTAATTCATCCCGTAATATAGCCTTCCCCAGTTTAAACACTTTTTTTAAGTTTTTTTGTTCAGATTGGTGTCCGTGACAGTACATTTACAATATTGCAATATGTGTGATGTCGTTTTGTTATTATGGCATGTCGAGTCAAATTATATTGAATTCCTGTTAATTTTGAAAATGAAATCCCCCTTGTTCGTCATCACGTTTGTTGGCTGTTAGAAATGCCTTTTTGTACACAGTGATATATAAATAGAATAGTTAAAATGACATAGATCATGATATTAAATAATCTATTAAAGATACGATCTAAGTTTATTGAAAACTCAACAAAAACAGTCATGTGAAACAGAATCGATTTCCCAGCCAAAAAACGTCGATCCATAAAAGTACTGACATCAAAATATATGACCAAGTTCTTTGACAAGCAGATATGATTGCTTCAGGCAAGTCAATCTACTTGTACTTTCACGTTTTTTGGTGAAGTTTCCTTTGAGCCTTATAAAAAAACTTTCATAATAAATTTACTCACACATTTTTTAACATTATCTCTCATTTTTTACATGTCAACGTCATACTGCATTATTACACTGACAACCGTTTTTCGCGCCCCATTAGCGCCGAGGTTATTGGTCCAACCACCTGATTAAACTATGCACTTCAGTATGAAAAGCAAATGTACTTTTCACACACATGTACATATCTACAAATGGCTAATTCAGAATATAAAACAAATACTACGTTCCCCGGAGACACTATTGTATGACAAGTGACAATGACATACGTAAAATAATTCACTAGGATATGCATTAAAGTATGTATTATACACGACACCAATACATATAATAATTCAGTAGAACCCGTTGAAGGTGTGTATCAAAAATGGACACGGGACAGTAAGAGAAGTATTACCTTTCTCTTACTGTCCCGTTCACAAAACAAGGATTTATAAACGTTTTGTATCCCCGTCGGTCACTCGCTGTGTTCGTGTACTTCTCAGCAAATACTGAACTGGTTTTAATGGGATTTACGAGTACATGGGTAGATACGGCGTGGTTTGGGGCTGAATATTATTTTATTATAAAATCATTATACTAATCGATAGTTAATTCCACGCGAACGAAATCGCGGGAAACATCCCGTTAACATAAAAAGTACTTGTGTAAATCTTCATTTTTTTGCAAATAAATTATTACATTTTTTCATGGCCCATTTTTCATAAGCTTACTCTCATAAAAGCCTATAAATTATGACGAATGTTAACGTGTCGCAAGTCGCAACTCGACCTTTGGCTTGAGCAATTTAAAACAGGTGTAACTTGGCACAGCAACAAACGTATACGCAGCCAATGATTGATAAGCTCGTTAGCAGCCGTCAGACCTTCGTCCTTTCCAAGCAACCCGTATCATATGGCTATCTATAAATAGTTGAAAGCCTTTACGCATGAAATACAAGATTATCACAATTGCTTGAAATACATTCGTTGCGAAGCACTGTATCTTATCAGTGAGCGCTTCTGTTTTCTATAAGTAACAGGGAAAACAAAACTATGTCAGTTTGTCAACAATTTTCTCCTTACATTACGCTCATATACAATAACTGATTCAAACGTGATTGATTGGCAACTGCAATTTTAGTTATAATATTGTATATCCACATTTTAAAACTCAATTAATGTACTAACAACAGTGGGTATAATATATATTCGATTCCCTTTCCTTTTGCGATTCACATTTTTCTCGCTGTGCGGTGAGAAAACAGAAATCCCTCACTTATCACGAAAGATAAATACGAACCCAAAACAGCGAGCGGGGCTAACCCATACACGGGGCATTTTATACTTGACTTTTATTTTAGACCCACGCCGTCTGCCTCTGGCGTCCGGACCGTAGATTGTGTCAGAAAAGGGTCATCCAAGCGAGCCGATACTTGAGTTGGTGAATGTTGTTATTTAATTATCCGTATGTGATATACATATGTATATAAGAATATCCGAAACCGGCGTGTATGTATGAAGATGAAGATGAAAAATGTAGATGAAGCACGTCAGGTTTGCACGGACAGAGATGTTTATCACTCCGTGTTCTCTGCCTACCCCGCTAGGGACCTGGCGTGAGCATTGTTTGTTTGTTTTATAAGAATATTCTCGACTTTAATACCACAGTATTGAAGCACTTTGTTGGCTATCTATGGTTTTGACTTGACGACTTCCGGAATCAACATTCTTACGATCTAATCAATTACCTTAAAAGATCCCAGAAAACGCTATTGTAGTTTTTTCTAGTACTAAATTCGTATATGAATATATGTATATTATTCAGAAAATCCATTTTTATGAATATCACTCGTATTAGGGCGCACTAAAACCTCGACATTTTTATTGCGGTTTGTGCGACAATCTAGATAAGTTAAATTCGCTGGCTTCATACGGAACAAAAATAAACGAGTAATTTCCTTTTTACTGTGCCGTTCGTAAAATAAGTATTTTCCATTAATTGCAAAGATTTACAACTAACTATACTACTACCTTAACAATTAAAGTTTAATTTTAGTTTATGAGAAATAAGAATTAATATAAATCTATTCACAAGTGGTAGTCAATAGGACAATCGCTGTATTGCAGTACTGAATAATAAAACAAACAAATGTTGTTATTTTAGCTGTCTGACTGTCAGTCCGCAAAATTGCTTGACCTTCATACATAATTTAATCTACCCCTTTTCATCTCAAATCACAGTCGTCAAATGAAGGATAAGGCATAAAGGCTTAAGAAAAATAGGGGCTAAGTACTTGCAACCCTTTTCGAGAGGTATAAACATAATGGATGAAATTTTGAAGTGAAAGCAAATTGAATTAACAATTTATTAAAATTGAGTTAAAATTTGCCAATCTAAATTATTAATGTCGTAGGGGCCGTTATTGTAAGGTGTCGTATGTTTGTATCACAATAAACATAACAAGTCCTGCATGCCAAATTGTGTTCCACGTTGTTTCTTTAATAAACAACTGCGGTCTAACGAGACCATTTGTAACCGTATATTTACAAAATGGCCGCTTGATGTAATGTCGGTCATTAATATTTAAGTGAGTAATCGCCAAATGAAGTATGGCTTACCCACGTCAAGTCAATTACGAGGTATCAATTATCCCTCACACTACTGACTATAGGCGTACTTTCTTAACTTCAATTAGGGCCCGCTGTACAATTATTCAGTATTCCTATCACTTTGTGTTTGATTTATTAATTTTATATAATGTTCTCCAACTTGGTGTACAGCGAATATAACAAATTCATTAAATCCTTGAAAGTTAGATCCTATCATTTAATCCCGAAATTGGAATTATATCAAATATATTATCACTTAAATCACTATATAAATATAATCATGAGAAAAATTTAAACATTCGCAACGATTATTTTTTTCATATCTTAGCTTAATTAAAGAAATGAAAAATAATCCAATCGATACAATAAAATATATAGAATTGTCAACCTTGTTGGTTTATCAACCCCACGTTTTAGCTATGTTGCCATAATTTCTATGAATTATTTCAAAAGTTACTTAAGCTGTTAAGAAAGTAGAATAGAATAACAGGGCTTTGTTAACGACTTAACTGTGTTTGGGTTTTGAAAAGAACCTTTTAAAGGGATTGAGAATTATATTAAAAATCCATTAAGGAAATTTTTTTTGCATGTAAATTTATACATAGATAGGTAGGTGCGAGTACCTACATCATTGAGTGAAACGGGATTTTTTAACTATAAAATGAATTTGAATTGAACAAGAATGGAAATTTGTAATAATAATGAGTTAAATCAATTCACATTTTGTGCACCCGGAGCTTTTTATTAAACCGAACGATGAATGATAATTATTAATAACAATAAAAAATGACAATGCATAAAATAAATTATTTCAATTTTCCATTGAGATATAATTAATAAATATACAAATGATTATAAAAATATTTTAATGCAATCTTGTGGAGTTAAAATATTTATGAATCAATATATTTTAATTTATCTACTCACGGTGGGCGTATTTTCGTCATAAAACGCAAACTCACTTACTATTGTGGGCGGATAGAACGTCATAACACATGAGTTCGAGTATAAAAATAAATATGCTCACTAGAACTCAATAGAGTCTTTCATTTTTCGCATCGTGAATTTTAAATCACCAATACACATATACATACATATATTCTAATCTCATAATAATCAATAAAGTAACAATTCTATTAGATAATATTTTTATATGATGTAGTATTCTTTACTAGGTATATTTCATTATACATATATGTATAGTATTGTATAAAATGGCATTGTTAACCAACAAGTATATCGTATTGACATATCTAACTTATTCAATATCGGAAACTCGCAAGAGCGCAAGATATATATGAACATACGTATAACGTCAAAGCGAAGTCGTATATTGGCCCTCACGTTCCTCTCACTTGTTATGCTTACGTGAAATCATTTCCGGCAACGTTTTTCATGTAAGTTCTTCGTAACAGAATGTCCTGTTACCAAATTGATTTTCCTACAAATTGTAAAGTGTTGAATATGACATGCATGTATATTATAAAACCCTTAACATCGTTACGCCCGTTTTTATATCCTGTATCTGGGATACGGTAGTTTTATATTCAGCCGCGCCTTTGTGAACGCGTTTTCATCCAGTTGATTGACGATATCCCTTCAATATTTTAAGGACCCTATAAGAACTCCTACAAGGTTTAACAACCGTTATCTAACGATATACACTACAATCGAAAATAGCCGTATGGTTTTCCAGAGTTCATAAACGCTTTTAAAATAAAGACCCGGTTGATGGGGGCCCTACATTCTGCAAGAGCTCTTACCAACCGAATGATTAATGAATGCCAATAAACCTAGCGCCTCCGCGTCATCGCTGCATATACCATTGCACTGGACTTCCCTGGGACATGAGATGTAGTTGAATTGATATTTTAAAATTGTATAAATTGTTTTTATAACATTCTCTCTGTAGCCTCATGTATGGGCATACACATATATATATATATATATATATATATATATATATATATATATATCTAAACACATGTATACATATATGAGGGGAAGGGTAATTAACTTGTAAATAATTACCTTCAGCAGTTCAACCTATGAACTCATTGGATCGAACGAAGCTTGTACAGAACAAATCAAAATCCTAACGATCTAAATTGTAATTTTCCACGTACAGAAAGAAATACCTACAGTCAAATACGGTTGTTGAAATATTAAAACGGAATAAAAAGAATTCTCGGCGTTTAAAATAAAAAATAAATCATCACAGTGACTATTTTTCAACAATGCCGCTAGCATTATTGTTACTTGTTTACAATTTTCTTTCCATAGTTTTCAAATTGGAACGCGAAGTATAGAAAAATCTGGATGAGGCTAATTTAATTTTTATCTATTCTAGCATTTATATTATCTTTTATTGAAAGATATGCAGCACTGTGCTACGATACAATACTTTATTAATTCATGGGAAAAGGTTGGGTTTTTATAGCAGCTATGTTGCATTTTGGAAATATTTTATTTTGATGTTACCATCACTTATTGTATTCACAGTATGGTTTTGTTAAATATTTCATAGTTTTTTTATGTAGAAACCATGTAAAGCAAGACCAGGTCTTTACATGGGTACTTCTTGTGGCACTAACTAACTATAGGTTACTTATCAGAACAAAGCAATGACTATACGTTGCAATAAATAAGAATTGTGAGCATAGTACAAGCAAGCCTTATTGAAACTGCTCGTCGGCTGTGATCACGCTTTGGTAGGGAACGACACAATCGTATGAAAGGAAACATCGTATGCCTGTTTTAATCCTGGTTTCAGCTTGAAATTATTCAAGATGAAATTCGAGAAATGTTTCTTTGTAAGTACAAAGATTAGAGAATATAATAAAACAAACTTACCACAAATCCGATGCCTGTTTCGCGTTTCGTAAATTTTAAGCCCGTTTAAAAAAAAATTATAGAACAAATAAACTTGTGATATAGAGCATATTTATGTTGCTACGATTAAACAAATATGTTAGTATATGATGATGATTTTATTAGATCATAAAATACTACATTAGAAAAGATAACATAGATATATATGTATTTGGTTTCAAGTAAAAATAAATCATGACTGTACGTTTTTAGACATTATTATATAGTTTCATAATGATTAATAGTATGATGAATCGAAGGGTGTAACTGTATTTTTATACCAAACTTTGATTGAAAATGCATATACAACTCATTCACTTAATGGCGTAGAAATATTTATGCGCATAAATCGACTACAAACAAATATTTCTATATTGTCATATGAGTGATTGATTGTTTAGCGAACGAAAAATGACGAAGTGCGTGAAATTATTAATGAAGAGCCAAAGAAGGGGGTCAAAGGAATGTATTGATGGTGAAGTACGTGTATTGATGAACTCTTCACCACAGGCTGTGAATATGTCAAACATACTGGATTTTTTCTTTAGACACAAAATAAGAAAGAAAGAAAATCATTTTATTCACAGCAATACATATATAGGTACATACGGTAACAATAAAACAGAGAAAAAACAATGAACAAAACATAAAATCGTATTTGAATTAAGTCAAAATAATGTAGTTCATGAAATTCAATATCTATACAGCTTAAAGATTTGTTCTTATTACGAAAACTGTTTTTCCATTTATTTACCTCATTTTTAGTTATCCAAGATATATTTCATGAGATTTATTTCCATCAATGTGCCAGCTTGCAATCCGTGCCCAACGAAGTAGGAATTATACAGTGTCGTATTTTGTTCAGCTTTATATTATTTCTGCGATCAATCAATAACAATATGGCTGATTCGAGAACACCTTTATATTTAATATAGTAGTAGTATAAGTATAACTTAGTTCCTGTAAAAACTTGTAATATTTACTAAAACTTATTTTAGTAAATATTATCTACTAATGGTTCAAAATATAATTTTTACTTAGCTTATTATAACTTCTAATCATCCCACTTGTCAATCCACTCATCAACATAAACATATATACATACATATGTACATCTATTTAGTGAGTTGTCAAATTAAAATTTTTAATATCGATTTATCACAACCTGAAACATTATAATTCTGAACGTACATTCAAAAGCCGTAGTACACGCATCGAACTTCTGTATGGTCGTTATTAAAGTTCCTCAGTTAGATTTATGCTCCTCTGTTTACGTTACTACCCGTGTAACCAAAGTTTTTAAAGCACCATGAAAACTTTTGACAAACATTCGACAATCTGGACGTTTTCGTAGAACATAAGATGTTAAGTAATCGTGAATCGCCTTATGTATTAAGAATCTTCTCATTAATATAATGTGTATGTATTTATTTTACAAAAATGGCAAAAGATTATGCAGCAGCCACAAGTGGCCGATGGCGCCCATTAACATCTGTCACCACTATGGAACAGGACTGTAGGAGAAAGACTGTTAGTGTCAATTATTTTAGTTAATATCAGGTGTCACTAATAAAAATAGTTAGTTAATATTTATTGGTAACAGTACTGCACAAAAGGAATTGTTAGTAACAATAGTCTTCTAAGATAGATATCTATCTTATTCGAGGTTTGTCATGAAAGCATTACCACACATGTGGACTGAGCCTATCGTCTTTAGTAGGTATACACGAGGACCGGCAACCACACCTTTCAGACCGGAACACAAACTGTTATACTAACAATTTCATTACAGTATAAATATGCGAAGCTGAAGTACTTCCTTGCGCGAACGGTATACAGTTGCTACCACCTGTTACTCTTCATATTAATATTCACCTATAAACAACGATTGATTACAATTACATAAACATAACGGCGTTGAACACGAATTCTTTATGCGATACCCCTAGAGAACGATGTCCGTTAAATACGAAAAGGATTTGAAAATAAATCACCAATATGTGAAGTATGATAATTCAATATAAAGAATGCCATCAGTTCGTTACATTTTATCAAATGGAAAAAACAACAGAGATAGCTAGGGCGTCAGCGCACGGAGTGTCCGAGTGTAATCGAATTAATGAACCGCGGTGTCAACTTCACGTTATCTCAGATAGATACCACGGCCACATCTATTCCGCTAATTAAATAAAAGCGAAACAAAACACACCGTCCCTCTTCCCCTCCCCCCGCCGCGCACCTCCTCCCAATGTACGTACCCACCTTACAAATTTTCCAGTAGCCAATAAACGTTATATTATTAATAGCGAGCATATTTTAATACTGGCACTTTGTGTAACAAGATGAAAGAAATTGAATGGGTTCCTCCATTATAGGGTTGGTGAAACGGAACTTATAATGCTTTGATATTAATTACTTCTCTTTGTTAATATTCCTAGCCGTTGGTACTCGCGTAGTAATAATTTAAATTGGCGAAATCGTACCACCGTATCGGTCCCTTGGCTCCACTAAACGTTAAAATGAGTAAATAACATTATTGTTGTGCAAATAGTCTAAATTTATTTTCGAATCTCGCAATTTGTTGGTTGGACACAATGTTTTTGCAGCTTGCTTATCTTCCTAGCAATCTCTTTGTCCTGATTGCTGGGAACAATATTTATCTATGTAACTTTCGAATCCCAGCGCGGTTTACGAATAAGTTAACGTCAATTTGCTTCCCGCTCATGATTCATTATTAAATAATATTTTGCTCTCGCATGTATTTCTCACACGAGATCAACAAGGCAACGTCAGTTATTAACGTATATGCAATTTCCTAAATTAAAAAGCAAATTATTATATTTTTAATGCGTTAACATGAGCTTTCTGGAACGGATTATTATTTTTAATTAAAAGGACTTCGCTCTTCAAAGTCCATTGAATTTATGAAGTAACAATAGATGCTATTAATTATCAAAGCTTATCATCTATCTTTAAGATTTAGTGCGTAAAAAAGGGACAGGCTTGAAAATGAGTTGCTCCCACAATACTACAGCTTAAACACACAATGTTATTAGCTTTTTGTTAGTTCGTCATCCGTATATTTAAAGGTTTTGGTCTGCATCTAAAGTATTCTATATAATGATAACAAAAGTGATTGGATAGTCAAAAAGAGCAAGAATTACAAACACACCCGGCATTAAGGTAATAGAAACGCAGTAAATCAAAATCACAATTTAATTTCAATTAAATTTAACTCCCTATGAGTTAACTAAAATTCGTAAAATGTGCAATCAGAGACAGTTTTCCGGGCATTATAGACAATATGTTTTTTTATTGGGCAGTAATGTCTTAAAACTCTTCAATCTAATTTGAATGCAGACGAGCCACTATTTTATTTTATATTATATTATTATGCTTTTCATACACCCAGCCACAGAACAAGCGCTTGTGTTTATTATACAGATATTTATGCTGCGTGGAAATCCATTCGACTACCCGCGACTCAGCAGTCACATTTACTAACCACAACACCAACAAGGTCAGTCACATAGCCGCCATTACTGCTTCAGTACAGCAATAATAATTATAGTTTTTATATTGCTGCTAAAAGGGCATGTTCGGCTTAAATACTAACTGGGTTTAGCCGTCACAAAGTATGTACAGCTATAAATCAGGTGTAACGTCAATCGTATATCAAGGAGGATATAAAAAAAACCATGTTCAATTTAACCGTAATACGTATTTCTGTCCACGCGAGATCTATAGTAACATAAAAACAAAAGATCACCAAGAATATTGATCCGAACTTCCAGCGACATTTCATCGTGAAGACTTCCGTGTTACGAAACAAACGCAAAACAGCCGGTGGTCGTTGTCGCTGCATGAAACCCATTAAACTACGCTCGAATTTCTTGCACGGCGCGTGAAAGCTTCTGACAATTGGGCTGATTACCGACGCCGCCGCGTATAATAGAAATGGAAGAAAGGAAACATTTTAAGACCTTTGCCACTCGCGAGGAGTTAATGTATATTTTTATTTCACCGCATAAATTATACATTCGTTGTTTATTTCGTTTAAGGGCGTAACGAATTAATTTTATTCGCGTATAATAGGTGCCTACGAGATGAAAACTCTTTACGTGTAAATTAAGTTTCAGTGTTCATATGAACGAAATGTTCAACAAATATAAACTTTATATTGCGAGGTACATACACGTATTGTATTTAACATACAATTCATAAATGCGTTTTAAATAATAAACTTTAATTAAAACACTACCCACTACTGTTAACGAGCATGGTGCTACATCCATAGCTTTGTTATGGGTGGGGGGTTAAGGGTTTCAAAATGAGCAAAGTGTAACTGGTTTTACAACACAGAAAATTCTAGCTTTCAAATTCTAGATTTCACTGATGCAATAAAATATTTGACGTCATTTGATATATCAACATACATTTTTTCATATCAGCACGGATACCTTATAGCGCATAATAAATTATAAACACCTATTGCGCGAACATATATTTTTTCAGCTATTCTAAGGTGGGATCGGGACAGGAATACTGACCCTTAAGGGCCTACAACACTTATTTAGCTCTAATCGCGTTTCGCTGAACGATTTTGGTCACACTTATTCACCTATCAGCCGCGTACAGCATCGTAAGAATGAGAAAAGCCGCCATAGCCTGCTATCTCCGCTGAATCACTTTTATCTACTGCGTACGTCCATCATTATTATTATTTCTTAAATATTTACTTTAAGAACACGTCTGAATTCTCTCAATACTTGCGTGCATAATGATTTCGTAATAATAACCAGAACCGACCATCCGAGTTCAGCGCTGTTCCGCCGCGTTCGGCGCTGAATGCGGCGGAACAGCGCTGAACTCTATCTACAGCACGCGCATGATAAAACACACTTTTCATCATTTTCTATTCGTTTGCCGCGAAAGCTGAATAGACGCGGTAAGCTGAACGGATTCGTACGCGTCTCCATACAAAATCGTTGT
>DVPR01000656.1:0-12975 GCA_018239345.1 Oxynetra stangelandi | reverse complement strand
GTAACTTAACAATTTAGGTAATTCAACATAAAAACTTCCTAGCTTCCGTTTGTCTTCTTCTATACGACGCTGTGATCACGATGCGTGTAACTAAAATATTACAAATATTAATTATTATTTTTAGTAAGGATAATAACATATTATTGTATGACTTGTCCCTGAAAGGTATAGTTGTCATTAATTAATTGTAATTAATATCAGTATCACCTATTTAGACACAGTAATCATTGTCGCAGATATTACACACTATGGGTTCATCCATTTATTCCTGTCGGCTACTTAAATTGCAAGAAATATAACAACGTTATTAATTTAAATGTGATTTTTTATTCTGACCATTATTTAAACGACCACAAATTAATGTGACCATGTAGGTACTATCTACTTTCTACAAGATTCAATTTGTAACTTTCAACGAAGGACAAGCATTTTATAAATCTTATGCAGACTAGTAAATAATTGCATTTTAATACAAGATTGGTACGGTACGGTAATGGGAAAAGGTAGATAAAATGTTTTTTTTTTAAATTATTCGTCGTTTTATCGATCAAAATATAAATAAGGGGCATTTAATTGATAAATTGTTAAATGAAAGAATGTTAAAATAAATAAAATAAATAAATAGTATTTTGTTTCTTTTAAATAACACTTGAATTGTTGCTGAAACTATGAAAACTCTGTGATACCGCCAACACCAGTTTGAAATTGATTCAGTCTGAGCCATTAGGAGTTTGGTATAATGTTCAAAATATTATACGTGCTCGAAAATAAATAAATTAGGTACTGCAAATATTCAAACTATTATATATATAGCAGTTATACAACAACATTAGTACGAAATGAAAAAATAATGAATTAACAAAAAGCACGCACTTCCATGTACTGAAACGTGTTCGAAAAAAATCTAATTAAAAAAGAATAAACAAATTTAAATGAAGAATAGTGTAAATAAGAAAAAAATTATTGCAATGCAAACAAGCGTGGGATTCTTTTGAGTGGCCTTGTGTGTGATTTGGCTTTTTTTACAGTGTCATAATTTTTTTTCTTATTTACACTGTTCTTGATTGAATTTTATTCTGTTTTTATACTATTCTTAATTTAAATTTATTTATTATTTTTAGTATGGTTTTTCATAAAAGCGTGTTTTTAGTTTTTTTTTAACTATTATTTATTTTTGGTTATATTTGCTTTTCGTATAATTGCAAAAGTAAAGTAAGTGTAAAGTTTAAAATTATTCGCACTTCTGGAAATCGGTGAAAATTATGCTCATAGATTCCGTTACATACACAGATACAGGCCAAGCTTATAAAAGCGTGTTAAAAAGGTTTTTAAGGGCCACCATATATTGAATCCAATTATTTTCGTACTCTTACGAAAATAGTGCTGTACTTTAGAAAGGACGGCCGCAAAATCAAGCGACAACAGGTTTACACTTTTGTCACTGTAATAAAGTGACGATAACGCACTTACACATTATATCCAAATATAATTATTTGCGTTACGACTGGCGTTGCAAAAACTCCTATCAAAACTTTCAATCGTTGAACGGAAATTTCTTAAGCTTGTACAACATACTCGTAGCTACTCGTATCTGACATTGTATTTTATCATATCGTCGCTGTAATACTGATGGCGATCATAGATACTGTCAATGTGTGCTCTTATGAGAATATGACGTTCATCGACATGATTCTAAGGAAATAACGTTATAGAAATACATTTGGTGCAAGTGCTGTTGACGCAAGTGAGAAGTAGGAAGATGACACTCACTGGATGGAAACTGATATTAAATAAAGGTAAATTATATTATATATATTGTTATAAATAACTTTTCAGTTATGATTTCATTGCAAAGTTTTTCAATTTCTAAGTAACAACAGTGTGTAAATTATATAAGTAGAAGTTAGTGGGAGTACATGAATGGATACAACAAATGCTGGCCATTAAGTAGGTACTGAGAAAAGCAAGTTAAATATTTTTTCTGATCTCAGTAAGATAGATGAATGTCACATAGGTAATATTCAGATTTGCTGTGTTGTAGGCCTGGTTTTACATTAATATATCTACGCTAACTCTGTAATGTAATATACAATAATGTAATTTTATTTGAATCGATGAGTCAGTTTTGCAAAAATAATTTTGACATGGGAAGCGTTATCTATCCAATAATCCTTAGTTCGAACTATCGCCAATGTTGAGTCACTTAATATGGTATAATACTCGTCAAATTATTATTTGAATGAACGAGTATGTCTATCTTTGAATAATTTTACTTCGTGTTAGGTATCAAAGTTTTGCGTAATGAGCAAATAAATATTATTTATAGTAAAAATATTATAATTATTATTTATAAACACTGTCTAATTCGCTCAAAGAATGTTTCAAAAAAGGAGGTTAACATATCTCAAGGCATGTTTTCAATATATATGTTAGAACAACATCACTACCTCTTCCTGCATTCTGATCCTTGTTTTTTTGCTTAAAATATGAAATTCAATTCACTTGGACAGGAACAAATCACAAGCCGTTTCGAAGGTGCAAAGGGATGAAAAATCTTGGTCGTTAGTGCGTTAACGAACTTGACGCAAGATTGTGGAGAGACAATCTCTCGTGTTCCCCTTATTATTTACTCTCATTTGTTTTGCTACCAGGACATTACTAATGAGATTAATCCTATAAAAAGAACTCGTAAAAGTTTTTCTCAACACTGTGCTTATTGCGACCTCGTTAGTCTGATGTTCAGTCATTCGTCAATCTCCTGTTTCTTTCCCGGATCATAACATCATAGATTCTGAAGGTCACGGATTTAAATTTTAGATTTCTTTGCAAGCATGAGCACATGTCAAATTGAGCTCAGTTTTCAACGAATATTGTTTATGCAAGAAAACAATAACTCCCTTTATTTTTTGAAATATAACATTTGAATTTCTATCATATATAAGTTAAACATTTTCAGTGTAGCCCGTGTATGGCATATCCGTGATAGTAGTACTTAAAGAAAAAATATGCTTATAACGATAAGAACATAAGCAGTAGAAGCAAAAGTAAATACGCTCAAGTGATTAAATGATATGGAATTTAAAAAATATATATGTTGATACAAACGACATCTCCCAAATTTTATACTCTAACAGGTTGAGAGATTGTCATAGAATTAGAATTACAATTTCATGATTTACTGGTCTATTTGTAATTGTTATTTGCTTGAAATGTTTAATTTTTATTCAGTACAGCTTCTACCCCGGTAAACTAATTGAATTTTCAAGTTCGGATCTAAGCGCTCCTTTCTGCAGCCTTTAATTTTAATACATATCTATAAATTTTTATGATATGAGTACCTGCGTCAGCAAGTTTTCGAATTTTTTCGCCTTTTACATGCGAAAAATATTGTATAATGGCATCTCTCCTTGAATCACAACTATGATTAAGCTATTACTATATTCCATAGAAATATCTAAGAGAGTAAATACTATAGAGTAAGTTTAGAGAACGTTTTGATTGAAATTGACCTATTATTTGATAATTAATATTTATTCGACAATCTTATACAGTGTAATGTACTGAATATAATGATGAAAGAGAAAACAAATAATACAGAAATGAAAAAAGATATATCTTAAGCATTTACAATTTCGAATTTTTAAACCAGTTCCAAAATAAGAACATTTATTGTTATCGAGGTGTAACAATCTAGTTTCGTTGTTCGAAGCTGTTATCGTTAATGCCGATAAGCATAAACGTGTCTCCAAACACTTAAGATGAGGAAAGTGTCGATAAAAATATCATGTGTCAAAATACGAGTGTTTTAGGACACTTGGTCTTCGTGTCTTGTGACTATGTACGATATTAATGTCGTAGTTATATTTACTGATAACAATGATGTGGTAATGTTTACATATGTACATTTGCCAAAGGAAAATCTTATGTCGCCCGTGCGTTTTATAAGCAGTGTCGTGGAGTATGCTATAAACTTCATATTTGAGTAGAAGCAAATGATTCCAGATACCTTTGTACAAACTGAAGTATGTAGCGCAAGTAAATGGCTTCCATTTTATTCTTCCGGTCTCACGTTAAACAGACCTATGCTAACCAGACACCTGATTTTGTACATCTTTAACACATACTTATATTCATAATTTTACACATAGCTGAAGAACAAATACTCCTGTTCAACACGCAAATAATTGCCCTTGGTAGGAATAAGAGCCACAACCCAGGGCACCTCTATTTCCCTGTTATATTCACTAACCATTAACTGGTCATCCATTTCATTTATCACTTATAATTTCGGTACATAAATTTTACACGTTCTAACAGTTCTTCGAACAGTCGAAAATATATAATAAAATATTAAATGTACTAGTTATTTATCACGAATACTTTTCAAAAAGTATTATTATTCATAATTATTCCCAGAAAATGTATTGTTAGAGAGGTAAAAACAATATTTCAATGTAAAGCATTTTATTATTTACATTTCAATGTACTTTTTAACTCACGCCCGTATTGCGGGACGAAAGTCACACGATGGGAAATACCTTATAAATAGGTTGCTCTGAAACACAAACGCGTTATGTGCTCGAGTTAAAATGTTTATACTCCTGTCCTGTTTTATTATTTAAGTATTATTATTAGGCCGTTTACTGTTGGCCACGGGTCTTCCCTCAGAATAAGAAACACTAAGATATACGAGTAGTCTTTCGCAGTATTTAACGATGGTCCAGTATGGGTTGGCAGACTTCACACTCCTTAGAAAAGTAGATATCTAAGGTGTGTAGGTTTCTTCATAATGTTTCTTTCATCGTTACAATAAAAAATATGTAGTCATATTTGATCTTAAAACACACACTGTAAACAAAGAGAGGCGTGACATGATTGGAATCCAGGGCTGCATCGTAAACCACTAGGCTATCGCTACAGCTTAATTTTCATAAATGATATATTTTTATAAATTGTTATTTCAGTTATATTTATACCTCAGCGATATGTGTTGGGTCTTCTGGGACTGTTCGCGCTGGCGAACTCCTTTACGATGCGAGTTTGTTTGAGCATGACAATAACGCAGATGGTAATCCAGTCACAGTCCTCTGAGCACATAATTGGCGAAACGTGTCCAGACACATCGAGCACTAGTTCTTCCATTAACTCGACAGTTGTGATATACGAGGTAACTACACGTTATTGAATTAAATGTTGATATTTAAAATAAATTAATACAAACGCAAAATTCGTTAAATATTTATTTTATTTGTTATAGATCTTTTAAATGGGATCATTAAAAAGGAAATATTAATTATATTCATTAAGTGTTATTAGAAATGTCATTGTTAAAAATGCATGTATATGTACATGAGGTGATTGAAACATTACCAATTATTTTCCAGGGACGAGATCGCTACGATTGGAACGAAGCGACTCAAGGTTTTTTGCTGAGCGCTTTTTACTACGGCTATGTCATCACACATTTACCTGGTGGTCTTCTAGCCGAAAAGTTTGGTGGAAAATGGACTATAGGGCTGGGGTTACTGACAACATCTGTGGCAACTGCGTTAACACCATTTGCGGTTACCATAGGGGGAGCTACTGGACTTTTCATTATAAGAGTCATAGAGGGCGCGGGTGAGGTGCGTTTAGTTGGTTTATAGAATGACATTTTAAAAGTCTTGATCTTTAATTGATTTTTAGCCATAAACAACAATCTGTATTTTATTTCAACAGCACTTTAGGTTAGCTATAATATTATTACAGTTTAATTATATTTAGAATTTGAGCTGATTAAGCCAGTAGATAAAAAAACCATATATTTTTTATTCGTTCGTTCCTTGTATTTGTTAATAATAATATATTTTTTTGTATTTGATTGCACGGCGTTTTGAATATTGCGGTGTATTGAACTCTGGTTATTTGCTGAACACTGGTTATTGGAGCGGTTGAAAATATATTTTATTTGGTTACTAACCCGTACCTCCTAATCATGGAGCAGAGGAGCGGATGATTCACGTATGAATTAGGCCTCTCGGAGTAGCGGGCCAAACCCATTCTCAGCTGTGGTTTGCAATGAGGATCTTGAGGGTTGTTATTTTAGTGTAGTGATCAAGACTGAATCACTTAAAGAATCATTTTAAAGGAAAATCTTGCCATCTGCGGTTAGGCGATTGTATCATGCATTATTTAAATTACTCCCATCCTTGTTTGTTTCCTTTACTTTAATTTATTCTCTTTCAAATTTATATTTTCTTAACAATGTCGTTAAGGAAATTAATACCATTAAGGCCGTCTGAATTCGGTCGGGCGTATTAAGGTCGGCAGGAAAATCTTAAAATATGAGCAATTTATAAAATTTTGACTGTATCATAAAATCTTCGTACCATTTCAGGGTCCAATAACACCGGCTTTTGTATTACTATTGGCGCGATGGGTGCCTCCGTCAGAAAGGTCTCGATTCGGTGCAATGATTTTCGGAGGGGCTCAAATAGGTAACATATTCGGGCCTTATATCTCCGGCCTTCTTTTAGCAGATGGTGGCGACTGGGCCAATGTCTTTTATTGCTTCGGTGGACTCGGGATAATTTGGTTTATATTTTGGGTAAGGTAAATTTTATATACAGTTTCTTTTAGTATATTGACAATAGTCTTATCAAAATTTCCAACTTTTGTTTTGTTCTTTTGGTACTTAGGATTTTTATTAGTAAAATAGACCATAATCAAAGTAGCTGAATTATTTTATTTATTTTGATAGTATTAATTGTTTTGCTTCATCAAATATATTCATCTACTAAAGCTATTACTGCCATCGTCCTGTAATAAAAACATATCTCTGCCTAAATATTTACTATGTGAGTTAACAATCCGTAGGTAGGTTTTTTAATTAAGGAAATGTTTTCAAGTTTTTGTAGCTCAGGGCGTTCTCATGGTTCCGAGAGATCCGGAATTTAAAAAAGTCAATCTGTAAGTAGACATATTTCTTATACTTTGTTAACTTTTACAGGCTCTTCTATGCTACAGTACACCAAATTCGCATCCATTTATTTCTGACAAAGAAAAAAACTATTTAAACCAAAACGTGGCTGCGTCAGGCTTACATAAGAAATTGGATCCTGTGCCATTCAAAGCTATATTACGGTCTGCGCCTCTTTGGGTCCTAATAATGGCCGCTGTAAGTTACTATGCTTTCTTTTATTACTTTTAATATTAGTACGCCATTGAATGACATATTACAATATGATATAGATTTTATATTTTGGTGTCATAATGTATACCTAGGTAGGTAGGTATTTACACTTATATGAATTCGAACATACTTTTCATCCTCAGATTAGATTCAAAAGTTACAGCAAACACTTAACATTATAATTTATACATGGAATCGTATACATATTTCATACATAATAAGACATAATCGATTGGAAAACATATTTATGTAAGTGTTATTAAGTAAAACCTCTACAGGATTTCCATATATTCATACATAAGTATAAACACTAGTGTACCTACTAAAAATAATCTACCGAAGAAAATTGGTTCCGGTGTCTCAAAAAAGTGTTGTATGTCTGCCAGGCCCTTTAGGAGTTCAGCGAGATAAATAAATTGTATCCTAAATGTTTTTCCAGTTTAATAACTGGAAAAGCATCTAGGATTTATTTTTTATTTTTATTCAAACTTCTTATTTGTGCATTTTTCACGTAAAATGGTCCCAGACAAAAATGTTCATTAAAAAAAAATAAGTTAAAAAAATATATTTAAACTCTGCTTTCGATAAATAGAAGAATAATAATTTTTTCCTAAAAATATTCAATGTACATGCAGATACGGCTCAGTTACATTTTTATTATATTTAAAAGTCATTGAGATGTTTTGAATATTTAATCTCCAGATTATGGTTTTTACCTTGATTTCAGATCGGTCACGATTGGGGATACTTTACGATGATCACTGACCTGCCGAAATACTTCTCGGATGTACTAAAGTTTAATATTAAGGAGACAGGTCTGATGTCAGCGCTTCCATATATAGCCATGTACGTGTGCTCCTTCATATTCGCTGCACTGTGTGATCTGTGCATACGTAAGAAGTGGCATAGTATTGGTACTGGACGAAAGATTTACACTACAGTGTGTAAGTTTTATCTTGTATTACATAATCGTTTCTTTTTAGACTCCAATTCATATACTTATCCAATTTGGGCGGCCAGTTTCTTTGTTATGTTACCTTTGGTTATATTCATGTTCAAATACATAATAAACACATTTTGTGAAGCACCTGTAATTACTCTCTGATATTATGTTAAAATTTACGTATTGATAATTATAGTAGTATTTAGCCCTAATAACTTTATTAATAAATGAATATTTTAATCTGGTCACGCTTATGTATGAAAGCAACATGCACGATTATCCTTCACTGTAAAGACATTATACTTTTCAATTAAATGTTCACGCTTCAAACACGTGTCCATGAAACGGTCACACCGAAGTAATATCTTTTTTCCTCAGCGTCTTCTGTACCGGCCGTTTTTATTATTCTGGCCTCGTACTCCGGCTGCAACCGCGCCGAGGCTGTCGGTCTCTTTATAGCCTCCATGGCGTTCATGGGCGGTTTCTACAGCAGTGTTAAGATCAATGCCATGGATATAGCGCCCAATTACGCGGGGACTTGCTCCGCATTTGTCAACGGTATAGCCGCCATTTCTGGTATCATCACGCCATATCTAGTCGGTTTATTGACACCCGATGTGAGTATTCAAGATGTTATTTTCATAATTTTGTTAGTAATTGGTAGGTGCTAGGTGGTAAAACCTGCATACGGTTCGCCCGAGGAAGTACCGCCGCAATACCTAGTCGTATTTCTGCCGTGAAGCAGTTGTTATTAAAACAGTTTGTGTTTCGGTTTGAAGAGTGCAGTTGCCGGTCCACGTGTATACTAGAGGCGACCATCTCGGCCCGAGAATAGGACAAACAATCCTCTTCAAGTTCGGTTGCAGCTGTCTATGGGCAGTAGCGGGTACTCGTGCTTGCTATATCCCCATTTGCCACTCTATTGACATAGAACAATGGATATTTTCTTGACGCAAGAGGATGTAAAAGCCATACTTATGATAAATGTACTGTGGTGATAAATACCTAAGACACATTTAGAAATTGACAGTACAAAAGTGTCGTGTATCAAGTAGGCAGTCAATAGGATTTCTTATATGGTAATTAAATAATTGAGTAATTCGTTGATTTACTCAAGTAGAAATAATAAGCAACCAAATTTGTGTTTAGGGATCATCATGGCATGATAATAAAATAATGCCTTAAAATGTAAATGCTTTGTCGCCCAACGTGCTAGATTCCCTTGATTAGTACAGAAGATAACCCGTTGATCGATCTCATTACGGTTAGAGGTAAACGTACAATAATTCAACCGGAAAGTAATTCTTCACTTCCTGCAAGTTTTTATGGCACTATGCTTTCAACAAAGTAAACACTTGAACTTGCTGTCTGCAAAACATGGTTTAGTTCTAATTGTAATGCAACTGATACAATGTACTTGAATAACAACTACATATGTATAAGCAAAACATATAAGGCAAACATATTTACCGTAATTTGAAAATTAATAATATATTGATTAACATTGACTGTAACAATTCTGTAAGTTTAAAATTGAATTGGGCTAATATTCAAGGACAACCTTTCATTCAATAATCTAACTCCTGTTGATATTGTTACCGCAATGTACTAAACCAATAGCACTTAAGCATTATGATGTTGGCACCTAATACAAATATTATTACTTGCATATTAAAATAGAGTTATCCAGTCGCTTCGGTAGTCGCAAGTAAAAACGGCGATTGCTTTTCTTTGTAATTCAAATCAATATTTAAAATTCTGTCGCCAAAAGTTCTTTCTTGTAATAATATTACTTTTGTTATGATAAGTAGATCAGGCTGAAAATAAATAATATAAAAGTAAGTAGCATATATTATTACTCGAGAATTGAAACTGTTTGCGTATTAAATTACATTTCAAACGGTTCAGTGGTTTTAGCATGAAAACGCAACGGACAGGCGGAGGAGTTCTCTTGGAATTTATAACAATAGTATGAATATATGTAAAAAGTAATACATTTCGCTGTTTTATTTTTATAATGATGCAAAGTCTCACTCTATCGAATATGACATTCTTATATTTTCGGAATTCAAAATTGACGTAAATACCGTTTTTTTATATATAAATCAGATCTTTGTTGTTGGTGGCTAATACCTAAATAATTATCTCCAGTTATTTCTCACTGTTTTTCATACAATACCAACTTTTTTCTGTTTAATTTCAGCAAACGATTGAGCAGTGGCGAATAGCCTTTTGGACGGTTTTCGCGGTGTTGGTGGGGACGAACGTGGTGTATCTTATTTGGGGATCTGGGGAGCAGCAATGGTGGGATGACGTGGACAAATATGGGTACCCTGCCAATTGGAAGCACGGCCCGTTGAAGAAGAGGCAACCAAATACTGAGAAAAAAGTTATTTATCCTGTACACGACCACTCTCCTGTAGCTAATGACTGAGTCTGCGATGTTAATTAAAATTTGTTTATGTGTTATATAATAATATTGTCACTTTATCGTGTATAGAAAATGTGGGCGGTCGGTCTCTGGATGTGCATTCACGGGCTCAGATTCATGGAAATTGAAACAAAGTATATCATCATGTGTTGGGACGATTAAGCAATCTGCCCAATTTATTTGTAAATCACCTTTCCTTTTTTATGCGCATGTAATCAATTACCGTTATAAAAAATATTAATTTCGATATATGGTTGTCAAAATGGTATGTTATAAATGGGTATAGTACCTTTATACAAATTAATAATTGGTATATTTATGTATGTATTCCGAAAGAGAGTCTCTAATTCAAAATATGACAGACACCGGCATAGTCAATTTATAATTTACGTTTTGTTTAATGGGATACTAATAAAAAAATGAATCTCTTCACACGGTGCTCCTGACTGCTCCATTTGAACGCACTGGGTGGAAATAGACATAATTATGACTAATGTATAATAACTATAAACATTAACTTTATGTATAAAATAATTTATACGAATGTTCGGAATTAAGTTTCTATTTGCTTAAAATACCGATTTTCTGGTAGCGTATATTAATATTTTATTATTAATGCTTTGCTTCCCTAATCCTCTGCAACGTGTTGGCATGGTTATTCCAAAAGGGCGATAGTAATATGACAATAATCCTACAACATCTTAAATTTTAACGATTATCCTTCACGTAGCGAGATGTGAATTAATTTCATTTTATTTATTTCTTTCACTTTTTCATACACATATAAATTATTCATTTCATATACCTGATGTACCCTATCGGCTTCCATATTAGTTACTGTCGGATTCTCAAAGCGACTCAATGACACGGTACCGGCAGTGTGGTACTTTTTAAATAATTGTTGAATTACTATTTATGGTACATATATATTATTTACAATGCTCTTGTAATAGTTTTAGCACTATTTATTTAATAAAAAAATACATTATTTTCTTTTCTTTATTATACAGTGAAAGTAACCGGAATACATCAAAATGGATATATTATTCGTATGAACTACAAAATTGAGTCTATTCTCTAACCGTGACATAAGGAGCTAGAATATATAATATTGTGAACGAAATAGGTTTTACTTATTAATTTCTAAAAAAGTAAAATACATGTAAGATACTAGACTTGAAGTTTGTGATGTAGTCAATTACCTACTGTTGAGGAATAGTGTTGTACTGGAAAAATCTGTTCGAAATTCTTAATCGATCTATTATAAAAAGTAATATTTACCTATTTGAATTCTATTACTCGAATTCAAATACCTATTTGAATTCTATTACTCGAATTCAAATAGGTTTCTAATATGTATATTCCACATATCTTTCCAATTTCTAGATTCTTTAAATCCAATTAAATTGTCGTTATATTCACTTGCTTACGTAATTCTTTTTTTCTTTCTTTTAATTTACATATCAAAATTTGTCGATCGAACTAAAAAAAGGTACATTTCAAATACATATATTGGCAAGGTCAACAAACCAATTTCAGCATATGTTAGTCGATAAATAGTATTTACAACTATATTTACTAACATAATCCCCACGTGTACTCTAAAATGGGAATGACTAAATAAATACTGTTAGATCTATAAAATATTAATGATATTTTTTCCCAATAGCACCTTGCTATAAAATCACATTACACTAGTATCGCCCGCATATATTAAAGCACATATATGAAATACTCAAGCCAATATAAAATTAAAGAATGAACAAACCGTACGTACTAGTCTGATAACGCGATCATTGAGCGTTACTAACAAATACATTCTTAACCGACTCGTGGCTAATTAATATTTCACGCTTCCACTCGCGTCGTGGCAACCGTGTCTAATTTGTTGCCCACTGGAAAACATTGGAATTCTTAATTCGTCACTTTATGTATAATATTTGACACGATGGATTTTTCGTATGTTCATTACAAAGGATCATATTGCTGTAACAGAATATACATTTATGAACAGAAGCACATTGTTTCATTTCAAATATTGCAGTAAGAAGACAATAGCCATTATATTGCTAGTGAATTATACTTCAGTCGCCTATTCCAGGATTTAAACCTAAGCCTCTGATAATTCAAATTTATTTCAGATAATACAATATTATTATAAGTAAAGCTTGTAAGACCTGTAAATCTCAATCGACCACGACACCAGACTATGGTCTTAACTTTTATCATTCAAAGAGGTCGTCTACAACAATTATTGATACAGATATGCAGATAATTTAATACTTTTAAAGGTTTGGTACTTAAACAGTACAAAAGTCAATTAGATATATTACTATGCGATATGGTTTTGAAAATACTTTTTGTTAAGGTTTATATATAATATAATAATATCTTGGGACATATCCACACACGGCCATCTGATTCCAAAGT
>DVPR01000655.1:0-12979 GCA_018239345.1 Oxynetra stangelandi | reverse complement strand
TATGTTTGGCGCTCCGTGCTCTCTGCCTACCCCGCTAGGGACCTGGCGTGACGGTTATTTATTTATTTATTTTTATTTTATTTATTTATTTTTATTTTATTTATTTATTTTTGTGTATGTCTATATTTGTCTCTTTTGGATGGCAGTGGTCGGCACCGACCACTGCCTTAGGCAAATCGCACGACATGACACATAACATCGACGTTTAAATTAAACAAGATGCAGCTAGAGTCGCATGCGACCAGAATTTAAATCGCTAATTTATTCGAAATACATGGCCAATAAAATATAATATCCCTTATGTTAAATAAAATCGAGCTATTACCATAAATATAATCATGGATGTAACTACAAATTAATGTTAAATAATTGGTCTATTTGATGGACTTTAATTGCTGGCATTTGTAATAATTTATTATTATAGCTAATTGTATTTCATTATTTTAGACACAGTAATTTTTTTTAAAACATATGAAACAATTGTTGTGAAACTAAAATGAAACCTTTTCTAAATTATTGTATTGTGCAGTAGTTAGTTTTATATGTTGTGATGTTTTTTGATCATATTATAAAAACAATTATGCTAGTATTATACAAATGTTTATATACTACAGTTAGCATAAAAGCAGTAATAACACAGTGTTTTAGAAATAAATATCATACCCCCTAGGCTTAAGGTTCGATTCTATGGCACTCTCCTTTATTTTAGGAAATTATGTGTGTTTTAAAGATTAAATATGCATTGAAGGTAAAGGGAAAATAGTATATGGAGAAATACGCCAATGATTAGTGAAGTTAAGATATATCTTTAAATCTTTCAGATTTTGCAATTTAATAATATAATGTTAGGGAATAAGTATGGTCGTTATTGCTTCATTAATTCATAATGCATTAGTTCCATTAATTCATAATGCACTTCATAAATTAAAACGTCCTTATTTACCACACCTGTTAATTTGAATATTAGCACATGCAACTGCTGTCGCTATTCATGATTTAATTCAAATCGGTATTTTAATATTTAAGCACATAAATGTAATCGTTCAAATATTCTAATAATTAGATACAAGTAATAATGAATATCTGAGTATACTAACGGACAAAAAATACTCGTGAAGGCTAAATTAGAAGGCCTAACGTGTTAGTCAATTTGCCTAGGCTATTCTTCAAATTACCAAAAAACAATGCACTACTATTTAACGGTTGCCATATGTACAGTTATGGTGTATCTATAGAATAGATCAATATCAAAGTTATCATTGAATTAATGTCAGCAAGTTCTTTTGGATACCTATAAAATTTCTACACTATCTACTAATTGACTTGCCTGTAAGTCTAATGATTAATAATCATGTCGGCCGAAACAAAGTTCAGGGTATTAGAGGCCACCCAGTAAAATATTGGTATGAAAAGCACTAAATAGCAATATTTTATTTGTGTCTGAATGTTCAGTTATCGGCACAACTGGAGCTAAATAATGTGTGATATTATGGGACAGGCTTTGCCTTATTTGAAAACAGATGATCCCGTGTGAAACTGCCAAGATATCGATGATAAAACAAAATATGTTTTATAGTATTAAAGAACAACAATATAAATAACTAGTTATAAATAGTTTCATAGGTAGTAGAACCTGTATACGGTTCGCCCGGGGAAGTACCACCGCTGCACCTATTTCTGCCGTGAAGCAGTTGTTATGGTCCACGGTCCACGTGTATACTAGAGGTATACTAGAGTGCTGCCATTCTTGAGGACCATGTTAGTCCTCAAGAATGGCAGCACTTCTGTTACCGGCCAAGAATAGAATGTCTACGGACGGCAGCGGTCGTGACCGCTGTATGTCCGTTTGCCATTTACAACACATATTTACAGAAAAAAAAAATTATAAACAAGACGATACTGGTTTTCAAACGCAATTAGAACCATAATCAAAAGTATGATAAATATTTACTCGTCCAAGATAGAGTCCAAAAAATAACGTGTTATAACCGTATTCACAATGACTACAAACGGATCACCGAGTCAAGCTCACCGAGTGAGCGAAGATGCATTCGTCACGGTCAAAATTATATTTTTGGATGACCTTAAATTTACTACTTAATGGTGGTTTATTAAAACTACTGTAATGCAAGTGGAAATATATAACTACATTATTTTTCACATCTATACAAATAAATATGTGTATGTTTGTAATTTCAAAATGACAGCTTTTATACTGAAAGTTTATACGGTAAACTTATAACAAAAAAATTTTTTTTTGCTGTCTATCCGTCTGTTTCTGATGGCTAATCTCCGAAACGGCTGTACCAATTTTGACGAGACTTATACTGGCTTATTAGATATCTGACATTAGAAGGAATAGCTTAGGCTATTGAGTAATTAAAAATAAAACTTTTGTGTACCACTCTTTTGTTAAAATATTGGGTTGTATTAATTACATAATGCAACCTACTTAACCTAACAATAGTATTTCACACAGATGAAAAAGAGAGGCACAGCTAGTAAATATATAAAGTATGCACTACTAAAAACTAATTTACGTACTTATAAAAACTACTAGACTAGACTACAAAATGATTACCTACAGAAAAAAAAATTCATTAATACCAGCATAAGGAAAAGTCATACAAAAATAAGACGTTATTTATATTTTAAAATACGGCAGACATTTTGGGTACCTGAATAGCCATCGTTTGCGTTGCTATTCTAAATATTAAGATTATTCTCTAGAATACACATACTATTTTGTAAATGTTGTAAAACACAACAGTAAAATAGACAATCGTTATTTATGATTTTTATTAAAGTAACTTAGTAAGTACGTATTTTTATAAGTCTAAGAGATCATGCTAAGTGTTTTACGTATAAAATAAATAAATAACCGTCACGCCTGGTCACTAGCGGCGTAGGCAGAGAGCACCGAGTGCCAAACATCTTTGTCCTTACAAAGCTGACGTGCTTCGTCGACATTCATCAGTCTCTTCATGCACGCCGGTTTCGGTGGCTCTTGACTTTCCCATCAGCCAATATCAGATCTATTTGGTCGAGACAGGTTTGTCCCTCGGCCCTTACGTCCATCAACTCTCGCCTTGTATATCTGTATTGTCAGTCTTTCATCAACCATTCTTTCTAAATGTCCGACTTTTGTTTGGCTAGGCAAACTACACGACACGGCACGACATTGTATTCGCGAATACTTCCCGTTACTTGTCCCCAATAAGAACGCTTTTAATTCTGCTGATCCTGGAGTTAAACACTACGGCTATGACAACAAAGCACAATCAATTTGATTAAGTTGGAGGCACGTCACTCAAAGCCACACAACCAGACAAGGTCCTCTACTTTCCGTATTAACTGTTTACACCAGTCTTCTGTAGTTTGTCCATCTACTATTGAGCTTTAGATGCGTTTAACACATTTTGTATTCCTAGATTGTTTATTAGTTACATCACCGTCACCATCACCACATCAGAGTCTATTATTCAATTATTGGCTGAAGGTTTCTCCCAATTGTGTCAAAAAAACTCGTTCCCTCGCTGATCTTATTCAACCACCACCATCTATCTGCGTTTATGACTTTGGTAGCACAATATTATCTAAAAAACTCCATATCAAATCACAATTTATTTACATATACATATGTATATGTCAAAGGTCCAATAATTTTGCATATACAGTAAACGCGAATCCTGACAAGGTCGAGTCAGTCATATTTTTCCATAATGATATCATTTTACGAACATATTGGTTAGTATTTCAAATATTCTTTTGCACCTCGTGTTCACATGTCAGTGACAACTATATCCCAATGACATACAGATCTCCGAAACAATGAATTAAATATTTATTTTAAACAGACATAATATGTATATTTTCAAATTACAAAAACAAAACAACGCTAATATTTATGAACTGCACCTCGTTACATATAGGTAATACCTACATATTAATTGTAATATACAGAGTTGAAACGGTGATGACATAGGCGTCAAAAACATAATTTGGTCATGTATCATCCACTGCTCTGCTACTGAAAATTACCCACTTTTTCCCATTGCTGGTACGGTTCTCTCCCGCATCTATCCAGCAGGCCTGCGGCATTCGTTTCGGAAGCACATATGTTCTCCGGTGACTATTAGATGTTGATCAACTTACATTCCACTGTCGAAGACAGAAACCTAACATCCCATATTTACTCATCAAATTTTTCGATATTTCACTGCATGGCCCCACTTTGTTTGTTACATCAGTACACAGAAGATTGGCAGTCTACGGATATTATTATACTATAGTATTAGTTGGATGCTTTTGCGGCGCAGGCGACCTGAATGCAGCGCAACAACCTTAGGGCGACACAATATTTCCTGCTACCTGTTTTATATATGTCGCCTGCAATATGCGGCTCTAATTCCCACACCATTACTTCCGTTTCATATTAATTACGAACACCAAAATATCTATAAATATTTTCACATCACATAATCTATGATTAATTTCTTTAAGATGTCCCATTTATTTTTGGTATTTTAAATCGAAGAACCATGTTAATTTTTTCTATAATTACAACGCACTTGTCATTGGCAGAACATCAAACTATTATACTGGAAGAATTCTTTTTTCAATTAAATCTGTATCGTAAATATCTCTATAAGTACAAAAACGATGTTGAATAAATCGAATAGAAATAATTCGTTATTAATCGATACAATAACTAAATAAAATAGCTATAATCGGTTTAATGGTTCTTAATATGATGTAACTGGTAACACCGACACATTTTGATGTATCCAGTCCTCGTGAAATAGAAAATGCACAGGTACCGAGCACAGTCGCACTGCACTGGCAACCGAGTACATTGCAAATTAGTAATTGCGAAAGCATATGTACCCATGAGCTATTTACCTTAAAATGAACGAATATATTAATTTTATTACAAGAAATAACAGTATAACAGACCTTAGCCATAAAATCTCACATATTTTTGTCATAACAATTTTGTTTTATAAACTGTTAGTTGGAAAAATAATGAAACATTTCTTTTAGGGAAACCCAGTTCTTCTTTTAATATCCTTACCAATACATATAATAGAACAGTCGTGTAATGTTAATCGAGAAACCACTAAAGTGAATTGGTTTCAGACAAATATGTTGAATAATATTTATTAGAAATAAATATAGAAACCGCTTATTGCAAGCCACGGATTAATCTACAATCAGCCTGAATCGATGCAACATCGTTTTGCCAACATAACGCACGTTGGGCACCGTCCGATGACACAACAGTTTACTTCAACAGACTGAGTATTGGTTTGAGTATGAGTTCGCGTCATGCGTAATAAGGCCTGCGCGTCTCGGTTAACATAATAATAATAACAGTGATAATCTCTCGCGACAACTCATCCACGGCCATATTATTCGAACTAGATAAATAACACACACATAGGTATGTACATATTTTTAAATTCGTGTCCATACAGATAACTTTGCGCCCAGATGAAAAACAAACAGTTTTGGTCGCGACGCAAATATTTGCCCTGGATATGATTGGAGGCTGAGATTAAACGACAGGGTCAGTAACCACTGAACCAACAGACCTATTCACAAATGAACAACAAAGATTTTTGTGCTAATACGTGCAACCAGTACTGGCGAGAACTGTTCATACATAGATTGTTATTTTGACAGCTCCTTCCTTGTAAATGTAAATATGTAACTGCTTTGTACATATCAAAACGCACAAAAAAGTTGACAAACTTGTGGACACAATAAAAAAAAAATTAAATAACGCCAAGCGTGTAACGGGGTGTCGTAATGTTTTGTATATGACATATTTATGACGTTGCATAATAAACTTTGTAATACGAATATGAAAGAAAAGGTTGATCCATGAATTATAGTGCAATGAACTACTGAGATGATTTGAACTTGACTTTGAAGATGATAGAATTAATAATAAAGAGTATGTATCCTTAAATAATAGCGATCAATGATATGTATGTATAATTATACATGTACGAGTATGTGTATTTATATATATACATATTTATACATATGCGTATATGTAGTCTGTTTGTCATAGCATAACGTGCTAGATCTATTCAATCGCAAATTAATTTTGTATGACCCATTAAAATATGTAGGGCGATTTTAATTTTATATTAATATAAAAAATGGGTCAGTAATTCAATCTGATACGATTTGACATTGACACAGCTGGTCCGATTTTATTGAGAATAGTCTGGTTTCTAGTAAATCTGTCTGGCCAATTGAAATAGTATTTTAAAGTTTTAAACGGTTCCGGACAGTCGAAGTGACGTTCTGTTATAACTGTTAAAAAATACTCATAAATAGCTAGCTGTAAGGTATTCGGCCACGCCGTCATTGTTCTGCTGTCAGTTGAACTGAGCGGTCGTGACACACATATAGAGCTGCATTGTGACCACACAGTCAAACAAATAAGTATACCGTGTAATTAACTAATATTAAACGACCTTCAATAACATTCACTGATCAATAGATACAATATACAATTGCTATTGTAAAATAAATGAATGCGTGGCACAGACAATTGTTTTTTTTTAATTAAAAAAAACACCAGTCATAGACAGTTGGAACTTTATAATTTCAAAACTATTTTGTCAATGATTATTTTCTTACTTAATGTTTAACAGGTATCATATTTGACTAATAGAGTGAACCGTCCGTTTCTAATTTAATAATTTCGATAGATGTTGAGCTAATCAATGCCGATCGGACGATCCGAAAATATCTTGCAATGTATAACCAATATTTTCCTATGGTACATTGATTTTATCAAAGATCGCGGGGTCGATTATTGACGGCACAGACGCCTAGATGATTAATTCTGGTACTGGCTTTGCATATATATATTTGCATAACTATCTTACTGTTCATGTCCATAGCAACCACAATACACAAATGCCTCACCGCTAATAATGTAGAGCGTTAAGTTATACCGGATACCGCGTATACCGTCTAATTCGAACATGTCAAATATTCTTTAATATATAATATTTAATATACAAAATATATTATGTACTCGTATATACAAAATCAAATAAAAAAAAAATCAAATTGAACGAAGCTAGACATCAAATCATGTGCCTATCAAATAATCGTGGATAATAATTACATATAAAAAATTCAAGACGTTTGACTGCAGACCTTTTTAGTTCCCATTGTTAGGCACAGGTCTTGGCGCAACTGCATGAAGCCTTGAGCATAGTTTGCTTCGGCGCGGATTAGTGGGCATACGGGCTAGTGGCTAGAACTTATGTAGGATGTTTGTTTTTGCTTTTAAAGCCTCCGACGAGGCTTGACGACAATCATTATCGATTACTTAATGCATCATTCGAATCACGGAAAAGACGATTTCAAACATTAAATTGTGTTACTAACTCCTGACGTGCGCGGTGTGTCGAAGCTAAATACACGTGGGTTAATAAACAGATAAATTAGTCAACATGATACATAAAAATGAGCTATAAACGCCCACAACCATCAATATAACAATGAGTAATGGACAACGCGTCCCGTCCATTAACAACCAGTATAGTTTATAGTTAGGCGAGTAATGAGTAGTTAAGAACAATTATTCATTTGTAATTGCCGATCGACCTTTAAATGGGTTTTCTTTTCACTACCACTAGGCTTTCTACTATCACTATATTATAATAGACAAACAACATCACCTATAATTTTAGCATTCTTTCACAGTTTAAAATGTTGAATAGTCTCTCTATATGTACTAATGTTGTAGGTGCACGCGAGAGTACTAACAATTATCGATGTTTGTTTTGATATAAGTAGGTGTTAATTGTGGTATCGCATTAAAAAAGAACATAAGAACATATATATATATTATAATTTTATTATGCCTATTTTCTCTTCATTACACTATCAAAAAGATAACTGCTCTACAATGCCATTCAGCAAATATTTAAAAGGACCTAATTACTCACATATTTATTAAATAATAGCAAGAAAAATAATTTTGGAAACACACTGTACAGGTATTGTATTTTAATTGCTTTATAAATTAATGTCCATCCTGCTGATAAATTGGTATGGTTTTGATCGATATGCGCTACACTGTGGACTAAACTAGCCGTAGAAAGCAAATTACATAGAAAGAATCCAAACACTATAACAGTTGTCGCAGACTAACAAGAAATGTTGGTTGCATATTTCCTTACCGTTTTATTACAAGTATCTTCTTACGATTCCCTGCTTTTATTAAAAGAGAATAATAATAAGGAAAATCTTGTGTCATGTGTGTCCGATATAATAAGTCGTTATTACAAGAGGAATCGGATTACTTATATTGACGTTAACTATGACAGTGACGAAGTAATAAAACTCGTTCATACATTGCCCGTCACAATAGTTTCAAGAGACACTGGACGAAATCTACAATGTATTAATTTACAATATATTATATCAGTTGGCACTGCGACCGACTTTGTGAAGCATTTTCCGACTCTGACAGAAGAGTCGCCCTGGAACCCATATGCTTTGTTCCTCATCATTGTAAAGTTCCTCGACACCTATGATCTTGAGAGTATATTCAACGTGCTTCTAAAGTATCACGTGAATGATGTTTTGGTATTGAATGGTACTGAAAATACCGATTTGTACACTTACAATCCATTTGATAATTACAATTGTGGAAAAACTTATGACGAGATAATTGAATTCGGACAGTGCCACGCTCCGCGCGTGAGCAACTTCTTTCCGGACAAACTGGTGACAGGCCTGCGCAATTGTACATTCAACGCTACCATATCCCACTGGCCACCTTACACTATTGACCAAAATGCCTTGAAAAACTCAGATATGGGTGCTGAACAATACGTATTAAATGTTATTAGTGAACGGGAACATTTCAAAGTGAGTTATACTAAAAGCATCAGCGGCGAAGATTTCTCGATTATTACAGCAAACATGACAGTGTCTGGAGACTTATTCATGTTGAAGGAGAAACAAACGGACATCATGTATGGGGGAATGTTGCTGACGTACCTTAGGGCCGCCGCCTTCGACTCGCTCAATGGTCACTTGCCCTACATGGATACCATAAGAATTTTTGTTAAAAAGGCCGGTTTAGTTCCCAGTTGGCAAAACGTTTTCCTGGAATTTCAGTCAACGGTTTGGCTAATTTTGTGTATCAGTTTCATTGGCTACTTCATGTTGATGGTGGCTATATTGCAAATAAAAGACAAAGCCTCGTTACTCCTAGTAATGTTAGACCTTCTCTTTCTTCACGGTAATAAGATCATATTTAAATCGAAGGGGATTTTTATATTTTGGATACTTTTCGCTTATCTCATCAGCACGTTCTACCAATCCAGCCTAGTCAGCATCATGACAAATCCTAACAAAGCTTACCAAATTTCAACCGATGATGATTTGATTTACTATGACGTCGAGCCGTGCATATCTTTAGGATTACAAACATATCTAAGCCTACTGCAGACAGAACCGGTAGAATTGACCCACAAACGTGGTTGTTTAAAGATTCTGGAAAGTATTTATTCAGCCAGCCGATCAAGAAGTAAGTACGCTGTGGCACTAGATTCCATATATTTATACAACAGGCACCTCTTTCACGATGAACACTGGGAAAACTCCATTTATCCATTTAAGTATGCAATAAGTAAAATTATCTATGCAATGTATTTGTATAAAGGTTTCCCGCTTCATAACAAACTCAACGTGTACACGATTCAGCTTAGAGAATATGGATTAGTCGATAGATACGTACAACAATTATACGATGAACGCCTGAGACGATCATTCAAAAGAATTGCTCCCCATATTCCGCAACGAAAGCAGCATATAATATTCCCTTGGTACATTATCTTAGTGGGTTCCATTATAGCATTTGGATTGTTCCTGTTGGAGCTATGGTCTAAAAAGAAGCCAGGAATAATTCGAGATCAAGCTTAGGTCTTAATGTATACATAAAATAAATAAATAAATAACGGTCTCGCCAGGTCCCTAGCGGGGTAGGCAGAGAGCACGGAGTGCCAAACATCTCTGCAAGGCTCATCTTGCAAGGGCAAACCTGACGTGCTTCGTCTACATTCATCAGTCTCTCCATATATACACGCCGGTTTCGGAGACTCTTGACTCCCCCATCTTCTAGAGCCTGACCTATTTGGTCGAGATAGGAGAGCCTTGGCGTCCCTTGACACCTACGTCCATATTGTATACATATATTCTAAAAGTAAATTACTCTGTCTCACCGGACGGGTATTTTTAGTCTAATCGCTGCACCAAGTTTGTTGTTACTTACGCCACTTAGAGTCATTGTTTCAATTCAATCTTAAATTAAGGATGACTAATTACGGTATGATCATGATGAAGGATGCAGCGGAAAGAGATTCCATAATAACAAGTTTAAATTGTTTTCTACACGGCATTCAAAATTTGAATTATTTCTCGTATCTTGTTTAATTTTTGTATTGTATATGTACTTATTATGCCAGTATTATATATGTATACATATTGATATGTTTATTTTACTAACGCTTTATATTTACACATGTATGATATGTGTGTGGGTACATAAGTAAATGTAGAATACTTGAATATGTAGTAGTTACATCTCATTATAGTGTAGGTACTATGCACCTCCAACATGTTCTTGCGACCACCCAAAGCTGGCTGGGAGAGAAGGTCACTGAGCATTAGGTGCACCCTTGTCCCGCTTCGCTTACGGCATGATATAAAAAATAAACAAATTACTTATTCTCAGTGTTAATCTCCTTATAATTCTACTGTTGGACACGTCTTGACTGTCAAAATGAGGGGTACCATCACAGTGTACCACTGTCACCACAAGTAATATTTAAGTTATAATAAAAATGCACATCTCGTTGTAAAGTGTGTGTGTATCAGTAAAATTGTGTTATAATCGTTAAAAATAAAAAAAACTTGTAAGCTACTGAATATTTTCTTATATCCTAACAACTTCATACCGTAAGATTTATATTTATTCAAAACTTCAATCGAAATTTGAAAGATTTTGCAAGAGATATTTTTGAGGAAGGTAATCAAGAAGATGTACGAGTATCTACTCAAAAATATTCCTAATGATTCGACCCATGAATCCATAAATCCACATATCACTTTTAATGGGTTACTACAACAACACTTCCTAATTACATGTCTGAAGAATTTGATCTCTGAATAACGTGTTATATGTTTCGCGTCAGACAAACATTCACTGTGAGACGTAATTTATATGGGGCGCCTTTGTAGCGCAGCGTATCAACGAATTTTGACTTTACTAATTTACATGTGTGTGTAACTTACGTCCACGATAAATATGTTGAACTTTGAGAGTCAAAGCATAGCAATTACAATTGGTACCTCGACGACCTCAACTAAGTATCTAGATCTACGTCGGGTGGATCGTGCCGTGAGTGTCGCACGTTTCGCTGCTTACATTACAAACAAATGTTTGTCTTGCGTGATGAGACCTGTATACGTACACAAATTGAAGTAGTTGACGGTGTAGTGATGTGATATTGTCAATTTATTCGTATATTTATTTAATGTATTTATTATTCAGCACTCGTCTTTTGTTTCGCCGTCTGCTACGGTTCCAATGGTACGTTAAATTGGTATACCCAACAACGGGCACAATTTTTACGTTACTTTTATAATTTTTAACCAAAAATTCTGTTTTTTTTATTTTGGTTTATGAGAAATGTTTCTTTCCACGTGCAATTGTGATATTTTCATAAATCGGCATCACAAGCCAATTGTTAAGCATGCAAATCAACTGGAATGTATAGGGAAGGTATATAACTGGACGCTCAGTTTCTCTCCCCATTGATTTATCTCCATTTTTTAAAGTGAAATCAATCGAGATAAATGAATATTATTTTTTATTACACAATTATTATAATTTGTTTCTATTTTTTCCGTAAGTCACATCACTAACCGTTTTATGTACTAGGTTCACGGTAATACCTATATTTATTTAGTTATCCCATCCTAAGATCCAAGTACCAACTTGACCTAGTTGGCAATATATGTATGTGACTAGCAAATATAAGAAGTATACAAAACCTTGGTGAATGAGTCTATCTAATTGCGCTAAAATTTGCTATTGAATTCGTTATATTAGAAAATATCTCTAGTGCTATAGCAAATATTGATGATACGACACTAAAAATAGGGTCCGAAACTGACAAACGACAAAATATTTTATATACACCACTAGTTGTAGAAGTCGTAGAAACATGAGATATGCATATAAGTATAAAGTTAGAGCAAGCGGAGTTCGGTCGCTCTCTAGGCAAAGCACACCATCTAGCCTGATGAGAATTATGGAATTATTAGTAGTTTAAATATATTCGGAGGTCCCTAAAATCTTACATATAATTTACATATTTATTTTATGTATATCTTGCTATTGCCTAGTTTCGTTTTCTACTAGCTCCTATTTCGTTCGTGTGCTCCGAGTACAAAAACATTAAACTATGTTCATTAAGACGGCTACTTCCTTAAATTCCATAACAAAATAATTTATTTTTATTAAAAATACTACAGTACCATCTAGTATCTTAAGGGCGAACTACTTTGCAAAAACTAATTGTCAAAATTGAATCACAAAAGTACCGCGTATTTTCCGGGATATTAAGTAGTCTTTTGCATATGTTGCATGTTAGTATTTATCTATGGTCTTCTATATAACTACTATTACAGAAGCAGTATGGATGGCCAAGAAAACTCGTTTATTAGGTTCTTAGTATAATTATACATGTATTTACTTCAAGACAATTACACAGTAGATTCGAGCAGAGTAACGACTTATTATTCGAAAAATCGTAAAACGTGAAGTGAGGTTAATTATGATCCTCCCCTCCTTTTTCACAGACATCTTAGGTTTTTCCCCGAAACGTCATAACAGTCAATATCAACATTGACTTATCAAATCGTCTCA